>JAUTXX010534026.1:0-10895 GCA_032273605.1 Panulirus laevicauda | reverse complement strand
TTCAAACCTTTATTTGCTCTCTTTTTTATATACTCTCTCTCTCTCTCTCTCTCTCTCTCTCTCTCTCTCTCTCTCTCAGGTCGCTGTTGGTGTGCTGAGCCCCGAATTAGTTGTTAGTAAATACAGCTCTTTCACTCGGTTAAGGGGGGGGGGGGGGTTGTTACGAGACAAAAATAGACAGAAAATGGGACGGACCCAGAAACAGCTGGAGGAAGGTGTGGTATCTTTAACGTCAGACTGTACCGGACACAGTATATGTAAAGGGTCATAGGTCGTGGTTGTACAAGTTCGCTTAAGCCTTTAAATGTTAGGACTCCTCCCAGAGTTGGCTCGCGGTACGATGGATACGTAGATACAACTTCCATACCACCAGCCCAGATTACATATTCACGACTCCTTGAATCCTGACCCCTGAATCTCTTGTCTAGCCCTCGACTCGTATTTCCTAAGGTCACCCACACCTACACGTTAAGCGGCGGCACCAGTTTTATACATAACGAGTGTAAAGTTCCGGTAACAGAATCAAGAATTTGTTTAATAAATGAAAAATATAAAGGTCTAAACCGAGGATTAGCGTACGAATGTTTTCATATTAAGAATACCTTAGTATATTACAATTAATGAAAAATAAATTTCTTAATACAATTTGCTAAAAAGTGTTTCACTTATAAAATTTTGTTCTTCCCCCATCGGACCGGCCAGATGGAAGTAAACTCGAAATGTCATGTTTTCAATACACTCAGGAGAAATGACAAGCTTCGGGGGTAATCTCCACCTGCTATTGGTTCAAAGAAGTTTAGAATATACAATGAAAGTGTTGGCAGTTCTCTTATAGGATGCCGAAGTCCGTGAGATTTAGGAATTCCGTTTGGGATAATAACATTTCACAGAGGGTTTAGCTTAACGTTCAAATATATATGAATAGCTTAAGTACAGCTTCTTTTTGGTTCAAACACTCTCAGTAAACCTTTGCACCAGTCTTCCCTTCTAAACTGTACTTTTTTACCTTTTTATATATAAAGACTTCATTGATGTTTGCCAGATATTGCTTTGTTTTGTCTCTTGTTCTGCGTGGGTGACTGCGTTGGCGGGGACTGTATGACCTCACGGTGGGACGTTCAGCCACAAGGCACGACGGGACGACCCTTAGGTTATAGGGTCTAATCTTTGAATTGACCTTTTAATGAGTCATATAGGAAGGATATCATATTCACGGGTCTTATAGCCGTGTTTAAGGTCCATAACACCGCGCTTAAGTGTTATACTTTAGTTCTTAAGGGTCATACAAGTTGCTTTCGAGGGTCGTACCGTTGTGCTTTGAGGACGTGCTACTGTATTCTGCGGTCGTACCGTCGTGTTCCAGGGTCGCATTTCTGTACTCAAATTTTTTTCTTCGTGTTCAAGGTTCGGAGCGTCGTACTCAAGGTTCGTAGCGTCGTACTCAAGGTTCGTACCATCGTACTTAAAGGTCGTACCGTTACACTTAAAAGGTTAGATATGTAAATGAAGAGCAGCATCGCCAACGTGCAGAGATGTTTGCCACAGTATGGCACACTGCCAGTCGTGACGTCATTACCCACATGAGTCAATGACTCAGTGTCCCTGAATTGCCAGTTTGTACCTTTTTTTGGTCCTACGTTTCGCACCTTTTAGTTTTAAGTTTATATACATTAGTTTATATACATTAATTTTAAGTTTATATACATTATAAAAAGCCTTCGGCCCACCCTACTCGAAACTACTTGTAACACTGACGTATAAGTGGTATTTAACTATCTGTATGTAGAGAGAAAGCTTTACACTCGTGTAGGTGTGTGTGCTTGCAAGCGTGACCCAACAGGCTTTTAAAACTTTACCCAGAATATGCTGGGTGACAAATTTTGGCCCAAATGTATGCCAAAAACTACTAGAGCCGAAGGAAACGAACGACTCACGTCAGAAGTACATTTTCAAACTATTTGAAAGAACTGGTGGTATTCTAAAAGGTAGAGTCATGGTACCGCTGCTGTTTCTCACCGATGTAGTACATATCATCCCAGGATTTGAGTCATAATTTGAATATATTATGGGATGGTTTGAGAAAGTCTAGGACTGCGACAGCCGGCACAGAAGCCAGGCCAGACGAGAGGGGTTGCAACACACTGAAACGAGGATGACTCATGACTCATATTGCTGGATATGCACTACAAGAATCTACGTACGAAAGGGACTTGAAAGTCGATTTATAGAACCGAGGCTGTTGTCAGTACACTGCAAGACGGAAACTGCAAGACAGGTAGTGCTGACAGTGCTTGCAACCACGTGGGCCATGAGATGTTCACGCAAACGTTTAGCAACGTATACTAGATCCAAATCAAGTATGCATCACCAACTGTGTCATTTAATGAGGGAAAAAGATCTGAGAAGACCCAAAGGTAGTCGACCAATCCTACCTAAAGTAACGGTTCTAAGCCCTAAGATGATAGGTATATACTTCACAAAGTTGAACGAGATAAGTGTGTCAGTCAACATGCTCTGCTGATTTTTAAAAAGTCAAGGAACTAAGGCGATAAAGGAAAAGTAAAAAAGATGCCAAGAAATATTTCTGAGTTGAGGGATTGGTAGTTGCTGCAACAGCCTAAATAAGGAAAAGGAAAACATGTAGATATATAAAGTTAAAAATCACGAACAAGAAAGGCCAGGAACTAAGTTTGCAGGGGGTGTCAGTGTGTAGCAATACATGACAGTACAGGTTAGGCACCACTTCCCAGACGCCAACAGATACCACACCCACATCTTCAGTTTTATGAACGTTCAAGGTAAAAATGAACTAACTGACAGGAACGATGCATAGTCTGACTTAGCATTACTTTAAAAGAGCTCAAGATCAATTAACAACACTGAAAGTACATAATGTCATTCGACTGGTACAAACAGTTAACAGCCGTATTAAAATTATGCGAAAATGAACTTCGTAACTTGAGTTATGCTTAGGATGATTAAATTTAGCCTTACCTGACGTGATTTAATGTTTAATGGCTTTCAGAAAAAAAGAGAAACGATTACAGCAGGACAGTGGAGCTGGTGGGCGTGGCTTACGCCATCCCATCCCGGCCGCCATGACGCCCAAGAGTAGGGACTTGGCTGGCAGGGAGCGTCCCGGATCTATCACAGGCTACTGCTCCATCCAGTTACTGATATACTATCTATAGTACTACTACAACTCAGAATTTCTCTGTTAGGTGTAAAGTATAAGAACTTATTCCAAGCTAGAACGAGGCTGGTATTTCCTTTCCATCACTAGTGCATTTGAAAGTAACGGTTAAGAACTTCATCTTTATTATTTCAAACATCAGAAAAGACTTTAGGTCTGAACTAGTGAATATATTAATTCTCTTTAAGGAAGTAAAGCGATGAAAACCACCCGCTACCAAATTTAGTATCATAAAAAACATTAGGATGAATGAATATAGCAACTGACCCTCGGCCAGACAGACGTTGCCACGCATCACCTTCTGCTATTATCAACAAGACAGCACTTGACCCCTATTATCGTTAAGATGTACTAGAGTCTAGCATGGACACAGAAAATAAGTTATGATAAGTGAATGGCATGTCAGTTATTATATCCGTATATGCATCTGAGTTGCCATGTTCCACTTGCACTTCTGGTTTGTAAATGCTAACGACCTCAAATCAATCACGTTTGAATTTCTGTAATAATTTATAATCACTGTACAGCCATCGTGGCCTCGGCTAAGGCATGCCTTTGTCTTTCCCATGTAGACGGCTGGATGAACAAATTTTTTTTTAAATGAACAAAGGCGTGTGGCGTATACTGATGCATCACCTCGCGTGCACATGAAGTAGGAGTTGTGCACGCGAGCCTTCGGCATTGTTAAGGCTGCAGGCTTGCATGTAACATTTATTTATACCTGCGTTGTCCTTGTACCTTGAGCCATCTGTGAGCATGATCGTAGAGACTGTCGTGTATTTCAATGTTACAATGGAGTCGTGGAAATACGGTGTTCATAAAATATACAATGAAACTTTACTACGTAAAGTTTGGACGTAACTGATTTTCCATCCTTTGGAACAATCGCGAGTTAGTGTGTGGTATCGGTGGAGGCCTGAGTTAGCAGAAGGTATAATCCACAAAGTCGCAGATGTACTGAACGAACTCGCAGTGATTCATAAGAAAAGATTCGAGCGGGTTCATTACACCGAAGGAACCAGCAGAGGTTCACAGCATTAAACTCTCACTATGTCAAACCAGTGATCAGCTTCAACATGCATGTACATAAGAAAAAAGCTTTATTCTTTACGAAGCTTTCATCTTTCCTCGTAAAAACACATCCGCACTTTATGAACAGCATTCTCCGAGTCCAAACCTCGTCCGCCAGTGCACTGTAACATCGGTTCAGTCGCCAACTTGTCAGACAATCCGTATCATTCACGCCGACCTGTACTTTGAGTTATATTTATCATTCTCCACCAGAAACTGTTTATCATGACAGCTGCAGGGACGATGAGTGGACTGTCTGAGACTAAGTATCTCTTAAGAGGGTGAGGCAATGTATAGATAAGTTGGATCTAGGGATGGTGACCCAGCTTGTAGCTGGGGTGGTCTGGGAGATGAGCGTGTTGGGGCATACAGGACGATGCAGGGGAGGGGTGGTCTGGTCCAGGGGTTCCCTTATATATTCTGTACTCGCGAGTATGTGTATAAGTACATCCATACTTGTACTTTAACAGTCGCATAGCACTTGTAATTAGTCGAAATGAAGATGGCTACGTAAATCAGTTTTCTTTTTTTTCTTTTTGATGACCTTATCAAATGAAGACTTACTATTAACCACACCGGTACGGGTTGATGACACCCTGCTGCAGCACATTACACTTCCACTTAATGACACAGTCAGCAAAACTTTCCAGACATAAAAAAAAAGAGTCAGTCAGTCATGTGGACAGTAAAACTGGTATGATTTATGACACAATCAGATGACCAGTCATCAACCATGACAAAAATATGTCGTCAGTAGGATATGTATTGCCATGTCCCGTACAACACCGCTGGCAATACCAGAACCAACTAACGGTTTCTCACAAGCCTGAGAGAGCCCTGGTTTTCACCAAGTTAAGGAGAGACCAGGTTTCTATCAAATCTGGGGGAGATCGGGATCCCGCCAAACCTGAGAGGGCAAGTGGGTTTCCACTAAATCAAACAAGGGACCGGGTTTCTGCCAAACCAGGTAGAGATCTATTCCTTCTAAGCCTGGGAGACCGGTTTTTACCGAGTCTGAGAGTGGCTTTCAGCCTTGTCTGAGAGATTAGGTTTCTACCAAGCCTTGTAGACCAGGTTTTTACCATGCTTTGGAAGTATAAGGTGTCTGTCGAGCCTGAAGGAAAGACACGGTTTCTACTTGTACGGCGGTTCGACCTTGGAATTTGTTCAGTTGCTTATATCTCTTAAGATCTGTCTGACCACATCAGACTTGATTACACATCACACTGGAATCTGTTTAGATACATATCATAGTTCCAGACGTGCCCAGAGTAGACATTTATGTTATATAATGGCAGGAGAGACATTATGAATAACCTCGCACGGCAAGCGGTGAGCGTTACGTTACAGCCATACTTTTTTTTCTTATTTTGCAAAGATTTTGTCGGGTTCTGGTTGCGTTGGTGATTTCCGAAAAATCACAGTTTATCGCTCGCAGACGCAGCTAATGCTAACCTTTTGCTATATATAATCAGGTCATCGACATTCAACACTGGTGGTTGAATTTACATTAGTTCCTTTCAGAATCATATGCACAGATCATCAAACCTTAGTCTTCCTTAACAATAGCCAGATTTATTGTGATCCTTGCCTTCCTAAACGTAACCTTAACCTAACGTAACCCTAACTTAACTCATCGAAACCCATACATGATGCGAGGTGATTATAAATAAACGAAAATAAACTGCTTTGTTAACGTTATACCTGCCGATGTTTAGTACTCGGCAAAATACCTGATCCATTTTTAAGGCACAAAAACTTTCTTGCTCTCATGCAAAAACGACTTATGAGTTTTTTAGGCCAATGATAAAAAAGCTTGAAGCGAAAAGGAAATTGAAAAACCAGTCTAGGATCCGGCCAATTTTTACTTCATAGGTAAAGAAGATTCCGAAAGACACTAAAGGGGAAAAAAATAAACGAAAGGTGATAATTACGGAATTACTCTCAAACAGGATTATAAAATCCACCCCGGAAGACGGGTCAACAAAAACTAGAACCAGACTCTCGAGGTGAGCCCACCTGCCGCCCAACAAAACATGGCGCGCAATTTGTCTCAAGGACAACCGGTGTCATTATCATGTGATATTGCGTAAACCTAATGGGGAATAAACTAGTAAATGAATTTGATGTCATGGATTGACCATAGAGAGAGACTATATAGGCTGCATTCAGTTGGTAGTTCTCTCATTTGTGTTCGTAATATAAACATACAAGTAGAGCTAAACTGTGTTGTGAACAAAGAAGCTCAACCCGTAATGCATGACAATTTCTTAATGTCACAGTAAACCATGATGGCTACTTACATGGGAAGAGGTTTAACCGCCTTTTGCGCAAATCCCATATGGAGAAAAAAACTACAATTTGGTGAAAGTAGTTTTAAAATTATCTCTAATTATGATTATACGTGATATGAAAAGAAAAAGTGTGACTACTGCGAAATATTTTCCGATGGGTTGGTCCAATGAAAAGCCATGCCAAACTGTTGGTAACATGAAACGTCAGTCCTGTGAAATTAATAATAACGCAACAAGTGCGCATATGCATGGACTGTCCCCAGGATTACGATTGGTACCTTAGGTTACGGTATATTAGGATCCTAACCCAACCTAATCACGCCAACCATTTGACACGTTGCGGCAGATCACATATTTCGCAGGTCACACATTTTGCTTTACACCGGTAAACAAGTCATGTCCTAACGGGCATTCTGCGACCGTCTAATGAGAAACCGCCTAATTACTTCGGCAGTACTGTTAAACTAGAATCTCTTCAAGGCAAGCCACAACCTCCTGGGTCTTGTTCTCATCACAATACAGCCCATCCTAAAGTGATCTGCACCCACCAACAACACTTCTCAACATGACCAGTGTTCATCCACAACCATAATATCGTTCCAGTCAAATGTACTCTATAATTAAAGAGGTATATGTCCGGTGTATGTAGCAACATTCCATACTTTCGCCCAAATTGCATGAACAGCATCAAACATTTTGAGACGATTACACACTTATGATCCTCGAAATTTTACACATGTAAATTAATGCAGTACTTCCTGTATATTTGTATTATCGGTAAGGTACACGAAATTACCCGTAAATTTCCGCCCGATTTTTTAAAGCAATATACTGTCCTGATCCTGTATTTCATTTGTTCAACTTGACTGTATAAATCATCCTGGTAGTTGTCTTTCGTTTAATTATAGTTTCAAAAGAAAATAATCCCTCTGCTTTCAAGAATAACTAAGCATTTTTTCCATTGTGAATGTAAGCCTCAGTCATTGCATAATGTAAGCGCAAGATGAAGGCTCTGGCGACACCTGGAGGCCCATCCACTATGGCGTCAAGGTCATGAAACGATTGGCATAGCTTTCCCAGGGACGCACGCTAACAGTGGTATCTTAGCCTTACACATTGTGGTAATGTATTCCCAAGTGACAGTGATTTTATGTCCCCTCCCACTTCCAGAGCGGCACATATTGACCCCCAGGGCCGCACAGTCACATTTAATGAGTCCTGGAGTTGTCATCAAGGGCTTTCCACATAGTGGTTATGTGTCTTCCTCCCCCCACCCAAAGGGCTGTACACGTACATAAGTAATGTGAACTGAGATGGTTCAAACGCTGGCCAGAGCCGCACATATAGCGATAATGTATCCTTCCTTACCTCTGTACCGGGATGACTGGCTGGCCAGGGCCGTACACGTAGTATTTTATTTTAAAGTTCTTCACACGTCATGATTTATTGCCAAGATAGTTGTAATTAGAAAACAGTTTATTTGATTATATGCAACATATGATTGCTTTGTAAATAGAATGTAGTTTCTCTTGTTACAATTTCATATCTGTGTCGTGGTTTTCTTTGGTATATTTTATGTCGTCTATTGGCTTTTGAGTTGAATTAGTAATCACGTAAACTAGAAACTTGGTGTGACATACAATTTTATGGTCTGAATATATTTTCACGGAAAACAGTATTTGACAAGCATTAGCAGACCGATCATACACAAGTCTGTGGCATCCTCCAGAGGTAGTCAGTAAAATGGTAGTTTAGAATTGTTAATAGCAACGAGTTCTCTGTATTTTCGGATCACTATAACACATCGGGTTAATCGTACTATTCAAGTTTACGGACACAAAAAGAATATCCTATTTTGAGGGGGAACTTGAAATATACTAAAAACAGTATATAATGTAATTATCACAAAGAACACAGGGGTAGCAAGTAAACTCTAAATCAAAAACGACAAAGCAATGATGAAAAGTCGGTGGAGCACTGCAAATTTTGCTGAAAAAATGCCATCTTTTGTCTGTTGGTAGAAACATCATCCTTTGATATTACCATAAAAGGCGATTTTGGTAAAACATCTTCCCCACAAGGCTTAGCGTAACATAACGTTCTTTCACAAATGTATTATTAATGTAACTTTGTGAGATATGGGAAATACCATGAGTACGAAGACTTGCTGGCAACTGTCACCCACCGGATACGGCGCCTGTCGGCAGCAAAGCTGCGTATTAGCGACGCGGGACGACAGCGAGTTGCCCATTCCCACACCCACTGCAGGGTTTTGAGCTACTTTCATTACACTTATTTTAATGGCAACATAATTGCATATATACGCTGCTTTACGTCGTGAAGTTTCATGCCATGGGTATCCATATTAAGTTTTTCACTAACGTAAAAATAACCGTGTAATTTTCGTTTAACTAGTTCTTAACACGAATCGCAATACATGGCACCGTATAATGTATTACCTAATTGAATTCTTTACTATGACAGGTAACTTGACACTGGTACCATATCGTCAGATGTCCATCTCTGCATGTCTGTCATCACACCAACCATTTCTACGTTCCTACATATATTATGACAGTTTCTTATACTCGCACGATCACCAGTAATTGCACCATAATTCCCTTCCAATTTAATGCCACAACCATCTAAATGTGTGATGTTACTTGTATCCAGTATTCAGTGTATGTATTCTGTGTTCATCGCTGTGAACGGATTCTTACAAAAACCTCATATCCCATGCATGTTACATATGCACGCCTAGAGAAGCTGGTGAAAGTTCCATAGTGAAGCCCTTCTATATTCAGCTTCTTAATGATTTGGGGTGAAATCATCAGTGATTTTGTAAAAAAAAAAAAAAAAGTTGCACTTATGACTCAACTTATCCTTCTACTTAAGTGTTCTTCTAAAGTAACTGGTAAACTGTAACATTATTTTCTAATTTACTTTTTAAAGTATATCCCATGTGCTTGTTTATATAACGTTAAGAAATTTACTTCCAGATGCAGGTTTTTAAATAGCTAATGGCAGCATCTAGCCGCGCCCCATGAAACCTTATTTAGCACCATGCATGAGGTCACCCTTGCTTGTCTTGCATCATGAACTAAGTGGTTCGTATCTCTTATCTCCAACAGGTTTCCTGGCTAAAAGGCTTTTAAAAAACAAGTGGCGTTTAGGAAGTCTACAGTAAGGAAAGGTAAGGTTACGTAATTATTTCTTATAATAGATATTTTAGTATGATGCATAAAACATACGGACTTTATGTGAATTCGTAGAAAAAACTACATACAGGATGTGTAGCAGCGATAAACCGTAACGGTTTAACGGATAACCATTACGCTTGCTTCGTCAATCTCAACTTATAGACGCCCTCAGGCCAAATATGTGTAGACTAGGATTATGAATTTTTTAAGGAGTTCTGAGAACACAAAAGATTATAGTTTCAGAGATGAATATATTCCTCACCCTTCGAGGATCATAGAGGATATTGTACCTAAACAGCTTCGTCTGACATCAAGCCGTTGCGTCGTTTCTGTTTTCATCCAGGTTGTTAGGTGGTCGTTGGCCTCGATCCTGTGTGACGCACACTTGCAGGTGTCAAAAGGATTTTGACTTTCTCAGTATTTGGGATCTTTGCGCAAAAGCCCTTGGCAAATACGGAATCTCCGTAATGTGAATTATAATGATAAATCCCTCTTGAAATCCCTTTAAGGAATTTGGTACGCTGAGTGAATAGGAATATTACCTGGGCGTTTGACAGCTGTTCTCATAGTCATAAGCAAAGATCAAAGGCCCAAGCTATAGCTCGAGATTTCCTCCGTTAAGATTAAAGACCTTGCCGAATGATCTCAGGACTGACCGGAGAACGGATTGTCAATGAAAATATCCTTCTTTTCTAAGTTGGGCGAGGATAAGTTTTCCAAACCCTGAGTTTGTTTGGGGCGCTAAAACCCTGAAATTTTTCAAGGTTGCTAAAATTTCTTGGGGGAAGGTCGGCATCCTAAATGCCCGTTCGTCCTATTGTACGGTTGTGAATCTAGGAAATGCTTAATATGTGATAGTTTTACATTCATGAGGCCTCACATCAAGAAGCATTTTTATTATTATAAAAGAAATTTAAACTTTATGCTGTCTGCATTTATCTTGACTTTATTCAGTCAGTTCCATTCATGTGTGCATGTTTGTCCCTGTAAACTGAGCGGAAATGAAATATACTAAAAAGAAAGTACTTTAGTAAAATAAAAGATCTGAAAATGCAGATCATTCGAAATAGATATGTATACTGGTGAAGTTAGGTTCCTCCCCTGTGGCCAGTGGCCGGCTTCGGATAGGGTTAAGTA
>JAUTXX010534004.1:0-10895 GCA_032273605.1 Panulirus laevicauda | reverse complement strand
TATATTCATATATTCGCTTTCTACTCAGGATCGCTTCTCCTGCCGGGTTTGTCGTCCGGTCCGCCAAAATGTATGTACAGCCAACCTATCCAACATAACAAACATGTTTGGTTAAGTATTGGCACTTTCCCTCTTAATTAGAATTTCTTTCCTCCTGTTTTCAATCGGAGAGTTTCTATCCACTGCCGGAGAGGTGCCATTTTTTTTTCTTTTTAAAGAGACGAGAGTGATAACAATCTATACAGTATTCTCGGTTAACTCACACTGGCCGGCGGGAGATATGGAGGCTGAGAAGAACGAAGAGCGAAAGTGAAATTCAGTCGTGGCCTTCACATCTGTTCATATCAACCTCCCCTCCTCCACATGATATGACGCAGAAATATTTAAGGACCGTCGAACATTACGTAAAGACAAATGGGAACGCAGCGGGAGACATGAACAAGAGCTGTTGCCATGGGTTCTCAAGCAGGCCCTCTGACCCAAGGTCATTTTCCTACAAGATAATTACCGTCTCTCGTCTCCTGACCCCGCAAAGTTACAACACCAGCGGTAACCTGGCACTCAGCTTCTGACCCCACAAGATCACGCCACTCAACCTTTGACTTTATAAGATCTCTCTACCTGCCAATCAACCTTTGATCCTTCAAGGTCACTCCAACAGCTGTAACTTCACTCAACAATTGACCCCACAAGGTCATCCCACCTTCAGTGACCTGCCACTTAACCTGTGACTTCACAACGTCACAGTGATTCCCGTGGTGCACTGGTAGCGGCAAGGTTCGAATCCTGGTTGTGACAGACGGTCCACAGTCAACCCAGCTGTTCATCCACCCCTAGAGGCTGGTCGATAAAATGGGTATATATATTGTTAATGACTTCAGTAACCCGACCTCTAACCACACAAGGTCACTCCACCAGGAACTCGCCCTCTGACCCTAATAAGAGAAAACCTCGTTCGCTCGGTTACCACGTGACCTGCCTCTTCGTTATCACCTGCTACTGACGGCGAGGCGGCCAATAAGCTCCCCAAGGTTAAGAAGCTGGTCTGATAGATAACCCTCGAGTGGTCAGCACCACACGAAAAACAAAATCCTGAAACCACTCGACATCTTGAGGAGCTGTTACATGGGCCATGGCTTTGTGTTCAGTCCATTTGATGGCTGATTAGGATGCAGAGGTCTTGGCCAGTGATGACGTTTGTAGCCTGGAACAATGACCTGTTCTGAGTTGTTCCCTCAGGGTGTAAATGCTTGTTTCCCATGTTAGTTCTTTTTGTAAGCAACTTGCCTCCAGGCCACCCCTGAATCGTTGTCTCTATACTACAGTGTTGTCACTGTGTGGGTACTGCTATGTGTGGGCAATCTAGTCTGTGTATGAGTACATTAGCCCACCTGTTGGTGCTCTTGCCCTTGCCCGGCCTGTGCTTGCTCTTGCCCCTCTTGTGCTTGCTCTTGCCCTGCCCAGGCATACTCTTGTCCCGTATGGACGTACTCCTGTAATCATCAACAATTTGTAACTGATTATTTGTACCGTATGGGGAGGAAGTGCTACACTCGTGGGGCCCAATCTTGAACTTTTTTTTATCACTACTACTCAAACTTCAGTATGTTCTCCACATTCAAAGTATGATGACGCAGTTACTCCATCCATCCACCTCACATACAATAAAAATACTTAGTTACAAACATTAAAAGTACTTATTTACATCTCTTCCCACGAGTTTCTAGCTCTTTATATTTCTAGCCTCTGGTTTTTTAATCCTTAGATCTTTCGAAGAACAAATCATTTGTTTGTGTGTGGGTACTACTGTGTCTGTGTGCGCCGGTACTGTTGACCGTTTGTGAGTAATAGTGTCTGTTGACCGTATGTAATATTGTGTGTGTGGCTACTGTTGACCGAGTGTGTAGTACTGTCTGTGTGGCTACTGTTGACTGTGTGTGGGTAGTACTGTCTGTGTGGATACTGTTGACCGTGTGTAGTACTGTCTGTGTAGATACTGATGACTGTGTGTGTGTGTACTATTGTCTATGTGGGTACTGTTGACCGTGTGTGTGTGTGTGTGTGTAGTATTTTCTGTGTGGGTATTGCTGACCATGTGTGGGCAGTATTGTATTGTGGGTGTACTGCTGACCTTGTTTGGGTGTAGTACCGTCTGTGTGGGTACTGCTGACCGCATTTTTGTAATATTGTCTGTGGGTACTGATGACCGTGTGTGGGCAGTATTGTCTTGTGTGGGTACTGTTGACAGTGTGTGGGCAGTAGTCTTGTGTGGGTACTGTAGACCGTGTGTGGGTAGTACTGTCTGTGTGGGTACTGTTGTCTGTACCTATCTGTTTTTATTGTACGGGGAGGAAGGTCTACACTTGTTAGTCCCAATCTCTTGAACTTTATCATACAACTTTAAACTTATTTACGCTGTCTACACACACACTCACATTCTCATCATTCAGTTTAGTCCATTCACACAATACGCGTCACACAAATCTTTTCTAAAAATATTTTTGCTTAATGTTGAGAGCCACTTGGTCTATCACATCTTTCGAAGAAATGTTTACTGTTGATATAATTGATATAATCTGATTGTTTAAACACTTCTTGGTTACAAATCACGTCATCCCTTACTCTTCTTTCTTTTCTGTCGGATAAATCTAAGATCTTCCATCTTTCTTTATAACCCAGCTTTCTTAAATCTGGTACCATTTTTGTTGTCCTCCTCTGGACCTTCTCTATTAGCTCTTTGTGCCTTTTTAAGTACACTGCCCAAACTCGAGAAGCATGTTCTAGCTGTGGGCTTAATGTAAGATGTGAAACAGCTTGTTTATTGTCTCCTTCGTATACTTGAACGTTTCTCTAATATTTGCCTACACGCAATTTACCTCTTATACTGCTGTATGTGTGGGCAATCTGGTCTGCGTATGAATACATTTGCCCGTCTGTTCGTGCTCTTGCCCGGCCTGTGCTGGCTGTAAGGTGGGACTCTGGCGACACACGGATTCCTGACAGATAATATTCATATCGAAGCCTTCTTTCATCGTGTCCCATTCTCATGACTTTGCCTCTAATAGGGTTGAACTCCATTAATGCTGTATCAGACCACCTGTGTAATTTATCTTGGTGTGCCCTTGAAATTTAATGCAATCCTCTTTACTTTTTACTTCCCTTACGAATTGCCATCATTCGCAAACATGTTCAGACAGAAGTCCAATCCTTCTGTCAAGTCATCCACAGAGATCAAGAAGAATAATGCTTCCAGTCACCCTTCACTCTTCCATAGTGAGTGTTTAAGGCTTCTTACCTTTTCCTGAATCTCAGCCCTCTTAGTTCTCGTACAGTCACCCTTCACTCTTCCATTGTGATTAAATTTAAGGCTTCTTGCCTTTTCCTGAATCTCAGCCCTCTTAGTTCTCGTACCATCATGGTCTCCCTCCTCTTAATCAACTCTTTGTCCTTCCTTAGGTGCGGTTACCAAACCCGAGAAGCCTATTTTAGTTTTGGCCTTATGTTGGACGTAAACAGGTTGGTGATTATTTCCTGATCCATAACCTGAATGCGATTCTGCCATTTGTAACTGTTATACCTAAATCTTCTTGGATGGAGCTCTTGGCGACCTGCTAGGGACGATGTCAACTCCCAAGTCCCTTTCTCATAGATTCTTGCAAGATATCATCACGTCGAGGCCTTCTTTTGCTCTGTCCTCATTACTTTGCATTTATTCGCGTTGAGTTTCATTAACCACGTATCAGGCCAAGACATATAATCTTTACCGGAAACTGCTTTCTCATATTTGGGTAGTTTCTCCTCTGCAGAAAGTCATCCGTTTGCTTTGTGATTATCTTTTCCAGAACCTTACAGATAACGCTTATCAGGGAGACACATCTGTAGTCCAGCGCCTCCCATTCATGGTGTCCTTTTCTTATTGAAAGGTTTGACGTCTGCCCTCTTCCGCTCCCTTGCCACTTTATCTTTTATGCTTTTCAGTGGCAGTTCTAACAAAATATCGTGAAGTTTATCAAGTGTATCCGTACACATCTTCAGCGTAAATGGAGAAATTTCAACAGGACCATGAGCCTGATATGGATTAAGATTCTTTAGTGCAGTTCATGTATTTTCAACATGTTTCAGTGTCTTCCATTACCCACTCCCGTCCCATCTCACTGATGTTGGGATAACGTCATCCACTGTGAAAACACTTTTGAACTTCTCCGTCCCATCTCACTGGCGTTGGGATAGCGTCATCCACTGTGAAAACACTTTTGAACTTGTCACTTCAGTTTCCCGCCTATCATTATATCATCCTCTGAAACTCCTCCATCTGTGCGTGGGGACTGTCATCTCTGTGTGGCTGCGGATGAGTAAATCATTACTCATGGGTACCGAATGTTGAGGGTGTTGTATACCCGTGGGGAGTGGCGCCACCTCTTTGAACTCTCTATCATACAGCTTTTTAAACTCCTGAATGCTTTACTATCCCATGACTCTGAACATCCCATTCATCCACTACTCATACTATAAGAGTACCTTCTTTATATCTCTTCCAGCAATACCTTTGCTTAACTTCGTTATAGTCCTCTGGTTGTTCGATCCCCGCGTGTTTCTGCGAAATGTTCACTGAGTCATCGAGCTGGGCCAAGTTCAAGGCCTCTAGCCTTTCCCTATAACTCAGCTCAGTTGTCTCCTGTCAGAGTGGGTACTGCTGTCAATGTAAGAGATGATTGTGTGTTAGGATTGCTGTCTATGTGGTTAGTGATGTCAGTAAATGCTTTCGTCTGTAAGTGGGTATTTGTGTCTGTGTTTGGGTACTGCTTTCTTCTGTGTGTGGATACTACTGTCTCTGTGTTGGTACTGCTGTTCTGTGGGTATTGTTGTCTGTGGGTACTGTTGTCATTTTGTAGGCACTGTTGTTTGTGTGGGTACTGTTGTTGTCTATGTGTGGGTACTGTTGTCTGTGTGTTGGTGCTGCTGTTTGTAAGTCCGTAAAGGTTTTTGGATGGAGTTTCGTCTGTGTGGATGTACGGTGTACGGATACTGACATGATTATTCATTTGGGACACCGTTGTCTACTTTCTGTCTTGTACACATACACGAGGGTGTCCCAAGCGAACAGTTGCATCAATGACCACCGCAGTGCATTCACACAGGACAACTTCACATACAAATACCGAATTATACTGACATTCAAACACCATTATCCACAGAAAGTCAGGAATTAGTCTTATAAGACCGAATTTATTAATGATATCGATCATGGGTTGTCATCCATGATTTCAAAAAATTCGGTCGATATTACGTTGGGATAAAAATCTACAACAGAAATTGAACGTATGCAGCCTCCAGCTGACAGGCAAACTGATGTATTAGCCTCAAAACTAGAGAATGAATTTAAATATTGATAAAATGCAAAACTTAAACACCGGTAACAAAAACGAGAAGGCGAGCTACAGTTACAGTATGAAATTGTGTTGAGCTGTGAAATGTAAACCAGGAAAAAGATTTGAGTGTAATACTCTCTGTTGACCTACAGCCAAGTAAGCAAGACAGAAAAGCAGTAAAAACGGTCGAAAGGGATATCAAATTTGTCCAAGGAAACTATCCTCATTCTGTCCAGGTCATTCGTACTTCCCTAACTCGAATGTTGTGTTCGGTTTTGGTCATCTAACTTGAAAAACGACAAAATAGAATGGAGAGAGTAGAGAGGTGAGCTATCAGGATGATTCCCGGACTGAGGTTTAAATATAAGAGCAGACTGTAGGACCTGAATCTATCGAGCTTGGAAAAGAGCGCGTTAGGTGATGTGATACATGTATTCAAAGTTATGATAATCTCGACCCAGCAAGCTACTTATGTGGCAAACGTTTTACCAAGAATGATTTACAAGTTAGTGCAGGTGTAAGCAGTAACAACGAAAAGTTTAAAAACAAACTCCATAAATATTTCGCCTCAAATCCACAACTGACATTGCTGGCGTCTCCTTATTCATATCAAAATCCCAGTTTTTTATCATTTGAAACATTTTTATCTCCTTACTCTTACCACACTAACGTAGAAGTAACCAATCTCTTCCACTATCACAAACAGCCTCGTTGGGACCTCATGCTCTATACCTATATGCTCTATACCTATATGCTCTATACCTATATGCTCTATACCGAATGCTCTACTGCAGATTGAATACCTTTGTATTCCTGTATCCTATGTACTGTTGGATGTATGTAATGTCTGTATGTAACTTTGTCCTTCTAATAGTTGCAATTACTATAATGATAATAATAGTAATGATAATAATAATAATAATATAATAATAATAATTTAATAATAATATAAAAATAATGATATACTAATAGCAATCTACACAATGAACTAACAGCAGCCTCGATATATCGACGTAGTGAAAACCCATGACGGGAAGGGAATGGGAAGGGGAAGGACTATAGCTGAGGAAGTTCACACTGTTCTCTGTTCGTACTGTACACTGTGGGTGTAACTTACTTGTGGGTATTTTTGACTAATTCGTGTGTAATCACTATTGTGTATAATAACTGTAAATGTGAATACCTTTGTTCATGTATTCAGTCATATTTATATGACTGCTGTGTAAGCATGTATACTTTTGACAAAGATGCGACATTTCATAGCTCATGTGATATCAAGTACGATTTCTCTGTAACCAACCTATACATCTGATTTGCCATTATACATGGCGTCCCTGTGTATACGATTGCTGTCTGTTTTCATGAAACATCTGTAAGTGGGACTTATCTGTGTATATATATTACAACAATATAACTGATACCTGAATGACAAATCCGTACATATGACTGCCGTTTCAGAATATACTTGTGTTAAAATGCAAGTTATACATAAAGCAAAACAATAGGTATCCATGTAATATACATCTAATAAAGACTACCAATCCAATGGTTCTCGTTGTGATAAATATATAAATACGACCGGTCATTATGTTGTTCGAGTAACATGATCGTTAACTGGTTACGATTCCTAGTGATACAATTGCCTATCTCGTCATCGATCTACCTCATTGCAGAAATAACCAGATAATTTCAATTCTCTCCCTTTAAATAAACTCCTAACTAGCTGACTACGCCCTTGACTTACCTGGCTACAAAAAGCTTGTTACAAGCGTGCTAAAAACGAGTACACGCCAACAATCGATGTGACCTCTGCGACGACCACTGGGTGAGTGGTGTTGCCGGGGTTGAAGCAAAGCCAACGAAATGTTTTTTTCCTAGGATGAAGGAGGATCGACTGAGATTTCTAGGTATGTATTTATCTAAAACATCAAGAATTATCCCAAATCGTAAGAATTTTCGGATACTTAGTGTACATAAAGTATGAATATCTATATTGCAAAAATATTCTAAAAACATAAGGTAGCTTTGCAACTTATTACGTAATCAACTATCCGATCAAACAGAAACAATTATTAACAAGTTGTAAATTCAAGCATATGTATGGAAGATTCATATCTGAGGAAAGAAGATCATAGACACCACATTCTGAGCATGTCCACGTTCATTACAGTAATAAAATCTATGTTTTTCTTTTCAAGGTCATCGTACGTCTGGCGCGACGGCGGCGTCATTTATCAGACTTTAACATACAAAAATATACATAAAGATGAATCGATTTGCTATTTCCTTCTTGCGTTGGGTCATTCGCTGCCTTTATCTTTCTGTTGCAGGTTGCTCTTAAAGCTGACGCATATCTCCCGACGATTTGTTAAAGGTAACTGCATATCTTGATAAACCAGTTCATTTTACACCTTTAGTCATTCATTCATTTGCATAAAATTGTAAGAAGCATCACAGATATAATGACTGACGAGTGTCAGAAAAAAACAAACATGAGAATGAACTGTAAATGGCATAAACATTACGATTGTAAAACTCATTTAACTCAATAAAACTTGAACATATCATCAGGAATCACAAGTATGATTTCTCTGTAGTCAACCTATACACTTGATTTGCCATTATACATGGCGTCTAGCAGAAACATAATACAATCACAGTTTCTAGAATTATCGGCATTACTGATGATGTCTGTAAGATTATATAATGTGTCTGACGCTACGGGAGGCGGCAGTCGTCGTCAAGTAAACGCCTTGCTTTTCGAATGGTACGGACGCCTGGATTGCTGAGTGAGACGCCTCACCTTGAGCTTATCAGTGGCATGATAACAATATTAATTTATCGTCTCTAGGCCCTAGCATCAAGGGAGGAGAGATTGCTGCTACAGGAACGACGTAAATGATTATGAAATATTTTTTGAGCATGTTTAAGGGACGAATAAACATAAATGCGATGATTTTATACAATGGTTAGTATATTGAAATTTCTATAGACCTACTGATTGAGATGAGGCTGATCAATGACAAAATATTTGATAAACGACTCTTGATTTTGTTTCCATCGGGCACGATTGACTTCTCTTAGAAATGAGAATGACGGCGCTAATGAACTGTACATCTGAACCTGTCTGGCATTCAGGAGGGAGATTCAGATTGTACCTGAAATAAATTAGTGTTTTCAAGAACGCGATTTTTCTGAACTTTGATGACATCATATAAAACAGATTTTACGTAAGCGTCATTAAGTAGTTATAACATAGTAGTTATAACATAGTAGTTATACATAGTAGCATTCAGAACAGGGGACTGAAACTTTGAGGGAATATCTTCACTGGGCCCCCTTCTCTGTTCCTTCTTTTGGAAAATTAAAAACGAGAGGGGAGGATTTCTAGCCCACCGCTCCCTCCCCTTTTAGTCGCCTTCTACGACACGCAGGGAATACGTGGGAAGTATTCTACCCAGCTTCCATCTTACGCATGCCACATGCATTTCTCTGACATGCCAGCACTGCGTCCCTAAATGCCTACCATTCCTCACTCACTCCCCCTTTTTCATTTGCTCTCACCTTTTGCCATTCTACACTCAATCTCATTGGGTATTTCCTCACACAAATCTCTTCCGATCTCACTCACTCTCACCATTTTCCTTTTCATCTATAATGTTTCCTCTTTCCCGAAAAACCACCTACCAATCTTTACCTTTGTCTCCACAAGGTAATGATCAGACACCCCACCAGCTGCCCCTCTCAGCACATTCGCATCCAAAAATCTCCCTTTTGAACGCCTATCCATCATACGTAATCCAGTAACTCCCGCTGACCATCTTCCCTGTTCACATACACGTACTTGTGGATGTCCCTCTTTTGAAACCAGGTATCCCCAGTCACCAGCCCAATTTCAGCACACAGCTCCACAAGCTGTTCACTATTTCCATTCGCATTACTGAATACCTCATGAACACCAATTACGCCCTTCATGCCTTATTACTCATGTTTATATAGAAATCACCCATCACTAATGCCCCAGTCTCTCACATCAAAACTGCTATCATTTGACGAGGAGAACAACGCCAAGAATCCAGTTTTACCGATTCAAACTTATAGATTGAAACCGAATTGGTATAGTTAGTTCGGCTGTCAAAAATCACATGATGCCCTAATCTAATTTTTTTTACAGATAAATGAAAATGCGCTCATAGTTAGCGTGAAGCTTCTCTCCCCCAACCCCCCAGAATACGGTGGTAGCCAAATCAAGTATATAACAGCCTATTTAAGTAAGTTTTCATCATATCTCTTTTTCTTTTTCTTTCATACTATTCGCCATTTCCAGCGTTAGCGAGGTAGCGTTAAGAACAGAGGACTGGACCTTTGAGGAAATATCCTCACCTGGCCCCCTTCTCTGTTCCTTCTTTTGGAAAATAAAAAAAAAAAAACGCGAGAGGGGAGGATTTCCAGCCCCCCGCTCCCTTCCCTTTTAGTCGCCTTCTACGACACGCAGGGAATACGTGGGAAGTATTCTTTCTCCCCTATCCCCAGTCTCTGGCTGTCATATGTAATGCACCGAGACCACAGCTCCCTATCCACATCCAGGCCCTGGACGTTTCACATGCTCTGGTTCAGTCCATTAACAGCAGGTCGACACCAGTATACTACATACTTAAAAAAAAAAGATCGGATACAGAGTGCAAAATAATGCTGCAATAACTGTAAGAAAAATGTACGTGCACCTCTGTCCGTGTTATGACGAAAAACAATAAAATGAAAAATCTCCAACCCACTTTGTTGCTATTGCTGCTCGGCTCACCCTTAAAACTCTGAGGGCAGGGAAGGAGGAGAGGCAGCCCTAGTTGCCCTACTCCTGAGAACCATACATGCACTGAGTGTTAAGTGGTCTCAGAATTTTCGTTAAAATTTGACGGTGGTCAAATCTTTTTTAATGTTCCCTAAAGTCAATTGGCCATAAACATAGATATCCAGCTAGCCAATCAGCCTCGAGGACTGAGTAGCGGATTGCCTCTATTACCATCAAGGGTGAGGGAAGAAGAGGTAACAGCCAGGCGTACGTACGTAAGGCTAGGAAGGGTACAACAGCCTCGCTCATCATCATCACGCAATTGCATCTTCTATTATCAACTCGCTCTACACTTTTAGACTAGTCAAAACACGACTCCTATTCTTTTTCCATGGTGTTGGAAATATTGGATACTTATTTGTCAATAATCTAGACCATTTTGTACTTAACATATTCTTCACCCGCAGTCTTCAGCAACACGACATAACCAAGGCCGTCCGGGTAGCAGTATTACGAGTAAATTAACCCATTCAATGGTTCCTTCCGGAGCTATTGAAGCCAACGTGAGGGAGGGATGGGTGCTTGTTGACCTTGTAGTGCCATACAGCAGAGGAGAGGAACTCAGCAACCGCTGCTGCGCGACTTGTTGAAAAAAAAAGACAAAAAGTAAATGAGAGAGAGAGAGAGAGAGAGAGAGAGAGAGAGAGAGAGAGAGAGAGAGAGAGAGAGAGAGAGAG
>JAUTXX010533993.1:0-10896 GCA_032273605.1 Panulirus laevicauda | reverse complement strand
CATTCATAATGATAATAATGATGATAGCATTCATAATGATAATAATAATGATAATCATGATAGCATTCATAATGATAATAATGATGATAGTACTAGAATGATAATGATTATGATGATAGTTGTAATGATGATAATGATAATAGTATTAATGATAATGTGCTAAACAGATTGACTGTTTGCCCAGTGTCATAAACTGTCTTGTGTAACCTGTGTTGTGACACTTCGTGTGATCATTATCTCCTCTATTTTGAAGTTTCTTCGAGTGCTATTTCTTGTTGCAGGTGGGATGAGGGGGTGTTGATTGATGCTGTTGTCGTGAGAGGAACTCGTAGAGATATCATCACGCTCACCTGTGCCTCGCCTATGTACATCATCCTCTGCAGCATCCCAACAAGGCAGACTGGCTGGCGACAGGGGTGGCAGCGACGCTGGAGGCAATCACCGCTGATGGGGAACCGAGTCATGTGCTAATCAATGGCTATTCTGTTGTATCCTCCAGGAATTTTTGTATCATCGAGTTGTATGTTTGAATCTGTACCCTTAATATCTCCAGCGTTACAGCATATATTCAGTGGTTTTGAAAGGATGTTTTTTAAACTATTTTGGGGATCTGGTCCCATCACCAGACGCAAGACAAAGAAGCCAACTGAGGAAGAAACTGTATCACTATCTCTGGTGATGCTTTCGCTGCTTCTGAGATTTTTCGCAGCGGTCACGAGTGGGTTATTTCTTGAGCATATTATGTGGTGTTTCTATACCAATTTCTTTAAATGATTTCAAAATATGATGTACAGTACTGCATATGAGTCTTTAAGAATCTTTATAAGGCAGCTTAATCAGTATTCACCTGGTCATGTAATGCAATACAAATGCGACTATGTCATATGTTGCATCATCTCTTGTTAAGGTAACGACCGTCCTTTTAGCATCAGAATTCGTGTGATGTACTGCGTGTGACTTTCAAAAATCACCATCATTTGGAGCTTATAGCTTGGCATTTAAACATACATAGATAAAATGTTTATAGCATAGTAAGTCTCTAGATCTTGCTTTGATTTGAAGTTTATAGCTTGGTCTACAAATATCTCAGGGGTCTGACGTGTGTTTTCTGGCTTTTTGTCGCCCATATATTACATCGATGGCGCTGACTCTGTCCTTGGCTAGAGTTTGATGCCTGATGTATTATTACCCGTAACCATCAGATAAGGTCGGTGATACTGCAGCTAGAAAGTAAATGAAAGAGAACCTGTGTCTTGTACGTCATTCCATAGCTAGTAAAGGTGTCCATACATCTGGCGATTCTGCTGTTGACCTGTGTAATGGCGAGCCTTTTGTTGTTAAAAATTTTAAAGAGAAGTGTAATGGCGAACCTTTTGTTACTAAAAATTTCTACTGATAAAGATTACGTTGCTGACATTATGTAGCAGTACTCTTTATCACTGACACTAATTTTTCTTTCTTTGCTTTGAAGTTTAGCATTATATTCCGTCATTACGTGGTTGAACGTTATGCCTGTGAGCATAATGCCCATTATGTTATGCTGCTGAGTGCTTGAATCATATCTAAATACCCGTTTAAACATCAGACTGCTAGAGAAAGCATATGCAAGTTTGTAGGAAGCCGATCTTAAGAATAATGTAGTGATCCCACTGGAGCCAGGCTCCCGGTGAGGGGCAGGTGTGATGTATCCCAGCATACGATGACTTCCAGAGGGTGTCGACGTGCTATTACCAGAGAGTGACTGGTAGGAAAAATAATAGCGGCAGTGGTGATCAGCGTGAGGTGCTGCGCCGCCTTCATATGGCGTGATGAATGGACAGTGTGGCGATGGGCGTTAGACCCCCACCACGTGCCGTCCTCCTTCACCTCCCTTGCATGTCTGGCTTAACAGTAATTATCTGCACACAGTCCCTGGCATTACCTTCTTTTTTTTTATCTCCTGGCTGGGACTGGATATCTTATATCTGCACAGTCATCTGTATGTCCTCGCCATGTTTATGTTTGCTCAAATAGTATTCTTTGCTTTGACACACTCTGTAATTTTCATTCTTTAGGAAGTGTTCTAACAATCTGTTTGCTTGTAACAAAAAAAGAAAATGCAAATTGATGATCTGTTTATCATTGTTTAGCTTACAAGGTAATGCATACATAATTGAGCCGAACCAGCTACTGTAAATATTATGCAGGTATGCAATCTCCATCCAACTTTGTAGACAGTGTTAATCCACAGAGACAAAACACTGGAGAATAGGAAAACCTTAGACACCATGATCCAGCTTAGGATCACTCGTCAACTCACAGAGAGATGAGAACAGAGGAATCACTGACCTATGAAGAGAAGGGAATCAGAGTAGAACACTGGGTTGCATCTATTTAAGTGAGGATGTCTGCATTTTCTAATTTACTAAAATTACATCGAAGGAAATGATAATCCTTAGAAGACCATAATACAGTAAGGTTAAGCCCTAAACTATGAGGCAGTTTGAGCAGTGAGAAAGTTTCTCAATCTTGTCCAAACTCGGGCGCCAATATATATGTTCAACGACAGGGAGCTCCAGGTGAGTATGTGTGATATATTATCACGTCTTTTATAGCACGATGATCACAGAAGTGACGCACCCTCCGACACACACACTATAATGCAGGTGAGTATAAAGGTTGTTGTAAGGTCTTAATGCCAGGATCAGGTCAGTGACTCAATCTCAACAACTGTATGAGGATGTTGTCAGGTCCTGGTGCTCGGAGCATGTAGGTGACGCACCTAAAACAGCCTCTGGAACGCAGTGCCATCCGCCATATCCCCAGCGTGGTAAACAGTAGTTATGTGTTGGATAGTTGTGAGGAGCAGTGGCCGGTGCACTCAACACGCGGCGCTCAGCGCACTATAGTCCGTTGCAGCGCTCATATACCCCTTCACCATCTACACGCCCTACCACGTCTACACGTCCTTGCTACGCTCTCACACCCTTACCACTCTCATGGCCTTATAACCCTGCCACACCCGCATACAACTTCCGCGCCAACGCACCCCTGCCACACCTTGTGTCTCTGCCACACCAGTATATCCACATTCAAACAAGCTTACTACTGCCATCCATCGTCTACCTATCACTAACATGTGTGCACATCCATCGCAACAAACCAAACCCGTTACAAAATGTACCCATTATCACCATAGTAACATACAACTGCCATTTAGAAAAAAAAACACTCGTCACTCCCACATATTATTGCCATATCCACACCACACCCTTTCCACGACCACTGATCCTTGTCACGTGCACATATCCTTGCCACGCTCATACACTCCTAAAATGCTCATACATCCTCGTGATTACAGTATAAATTTAAGTAGGGACGACCTGTAGGAAGTGGAGCCATGGGAGCTGAAGTCAGTCGAAGGGTGGAAGAGTGGAAGAGCTGGTCAGTGTCTGTAAGGGCAAAGTTGGTTATGTGTGAAAGTATAACATACCCAGTAGTGTTGCATAGATGTCAACCATGGGCCTGAAGCTTAAAGGAAAGGATAAAGAATGGATATGAAATATCTGAACACGATATGTGGTGTGGGACGCAAGGTTTGTGTAAAGAATATATTGTCAGAGGGACGTATGGTAGTAAAGGGCAGACTGATTGAGAGGGACGACCGAGGGTCGACTAGGGTGTGCCGAAATGGTTCAGGCAACTGGAGAGGATGAGTGAAGGAAGGTTGACTCAGAGTATATGTGTCAAATTAGGCAAGAACAAGGGAGAGGTGAAGACTTAGAAAAAGACACAAGAGATAATGAAGGAAGCTTCTTGATACTAGATACTGAATCTTCAAGGTGTGATAGGTGCATTTAATATAATGAAATGGACTGATGTGGTACATAGCATGCGTCTGGCTACTGCTTCCAGTATATTGTGTTAGGCGACTGGTTATACGAGGATTGGCTGATAAGATACCTTCTTCTTTCCCTCGAACAGTAAAGCTGTGGAATTCTGCCCTTTCATTCATTTCTCCTCTTCACATTAACGCTCTGTATATAAGAATGAAGTCTACATACAACTATGGAACGTTGACTTCTATTTTCATTCTTTTTCTCATATCTTAAATTCTATTAATCGTAGATGGCCATAACCAGGGCATGTTTCGTCCTTTCCAAGTTGGTCAGTATGAAAGAAAAACATAATATACTGGTGTGTTTTACATGTGGAAATTACTTGGTTATACTAAAAAGGAAACATGATTGTGGATTTACAGTGAAAAAAAAAGTTGAACATCTTAACTTTATGAGAATAAAGAACTTAAAGTGCTGATGATTATAATGATATGAATATCGATGAAAATATGTATACTCTCACTGATAATATCATTATGGTACATACAATAAGAAGCAAATCATATAA
Organism: Panulirus laevicauda; assembly: GCA_032273605.1. NCBI lineage: Eukaryota > Metazoa > Arthropoda > Malacostraca > Decapoda > Palinuridae > Panulirus > Panulirus laevicauda. Next base: position 6,510 of record JAUTXX010533993.1, on the reverse strand, counting down.
TACACAAATCACATATATGAACACCATTATTGTGAAAACACCAACTATTTTCCAAAAGACTTATATCTTCAAATGTTAGTATAATTTACAGCATAGTTATAACATGATTTACAATACTTATTTCAAGATAATGCCAACTTTTCAGTGTTTACGGTACTGAAGTTATCTTGTTCACAACTTTGAAATGTAATCATCTTTATCGTCACTGATGATGAGCATATCACCAACATGAACATGCGTCTAATAATCAATTGCTTCTCCTGCCAAGAAAAAGAAAATGTATATATCACCTTCACCATCCATGGGCATCATCATCAACTGACTGGTATCAGTAGCCTATCACCTTCGTTCGCTAGGCCATTATCAGATCAGGAACCTTCACATAGCCTGAGAAGGACAGAACACCTCGGTTCCTCTTCACCTCCTGGGGTCATCTGTCTCCTCACTGGCTCTAGTAGATGTCAATACCATAAAGCAACATTTCCTTGGTCAGCTAAACTACTGTTCGTGTCTGAGCTGATACTGATTGTTTCACAACCGTACTTGCTGTATTCAAGGCTACGGTCCATAGAAAGAACTGAGCGGGGATTTCAAGTTGCTTAGTCCTTCTTATAGTTACCGCCAACACAAGATGCTAAAACCAACATGACTCATGGAATGTATTTCTCGTTGCAGTAACAAATGCTGCTTCAGCAACTGCCACTGATATCACCACACTATCCACCAGTATCAACACATAATCAGCGATCATCTCGCCATGGAGAACACAGCTACTTTTACAAAACCATCTTCATAAATAGTGATTCATCCTCACCACCATAAAATCACCCGCAAATTACTCTTAAGATAGTAGGCCATACTTGTAATGTATACGGTTCTGTGTTTATAAAAGAAAACGTACCACCCCCAGCCAACCTTGATGATTTCAGGCATGTAATTTCGCCTGATAACCACGACCATTTTCACGCAACAACAACAACAACAACAACAACAACAACAACAACAATCATGGTAAATAATTTATTTCAGACACTTTTGTAGGCGTTACCTAGATCTTCAGTGTGGACACTTAAGCCTGTGAAGATAGCAATGATGGGGGTCACAACCAGTTATATTCAAAGAAAAACAGCTTGTATAAATTTGGAGCATTAAGCATTTTGCATCTGGCAAATATTTTTCTTTCAACTTACTGGAATCTAATTCCTTTAAGAAAAAACACCATTTACAAAAGCATTGCATTTACTTTCAAACTGTGACACATGCATTGTACTTATTGTCCATGGAACTTTACCAAAGTATATCTAAAATACGCACTGCTTTCTGGACACAAATCTCCTTCTATATGACATATTTAAAGGCCTAAGAGGTCAACGTCTCGTGAGGAACGTCATGCATTGCGACAACGGAAGCGTCCTTCACCTCATCCAGGCTCGTGAAAGATTTAACAGTGGAATCAGTACATTCTTGGGTAAAGATTCTCATACGAATGGAATACGGCACATAGAACCATCGTACTAGCTCACCATATACCATAACCATGCTGTATGTCCCTATGTATACTATACAAGCTAACCATGTTGATTTAACAAGTGTACTGATCATGCATGATAGCCGTGTAGATTGCCTATGGTTGGTAACCAAGCAAGCTGATCGTGACTGTATAAACTGACCCGGATGAGCAACAATGTTGAGCTAATCATGATGGCCTACCATGTCTGTATCTTACGTTGAGCTGTCCATGTATATTGCTGATGCACGTTAAATCATGTTTGCTGAACCATGCTGACAGACACTGTAGGTTGATTTTGCTTGCTAGCTGATCATTCTGGCTGACTATATTGGTTGACAATATGAGGTGAGTTCAATATGTAGGCAGGTCAAGCAAACTCATCCTGTATGTGTACCTCATCAAACTAATAATATAGGTTGACCAGCAGCTTTGATATCACAAATACCTAAACTCTTACAAGACAATTGAGCTTAACGCCTTCTGTATACACGAGATAAATAATGATATTCATACCTTCGGATGAATGATATAAAAGTTTACAAACAGATAAACACAATTATATTCCTCAAGGCAAAAGTGTTCGTTATGACCATCCTATTGCAGGAGTCGCTGACGGAGTAACTTCTCTCTTGTATCCTATATACACTGGTGTTCCTCAGTGTTCTGTCCTATCACCTACTCTCTTTCTTTTCAGAGCAAATGATCTTGTTTGGTTTACTTCTAACCCTATTCACTTTATGCTGATGCTTCCAATTTACATACATCAGTTCACTTTACCTTCCCTCCTTCTAGTACTCTTTATCCTCGCATGGAACTTATTTCCTTTATCTGTTAGGACCTGTGTAGCATCTCAGAATGGGAAAGCAGTAAAACGTCTTGAATTCAGTAAGGCTAAAACGCAATGTCTCCCTACATCTCTCTCTCTCTCTCTGAGTCATTCGTTCCCTTCTGTTCAATATCAAGTCACCACAATTCAGCCCTGTAATAACAGAAACATGTCAGGCGTAACCATATCCTCTGCTCTATCCTGGAAAACTTCCAAAATCAGCATCAAAGTTCTCCGTGTCATGTCGGTCACTATGAAAGAAAACCAGCACACAACAGAGCACAAATACGTACCCACTCATAAAGTTTCGTTAGGAGAACCACAATGAATAAACAGTTACATACAACACAGCCAGGCATAAGATAGTCTGCCATTACTGATTCTTATCACAGAACAGCTGAGTATCCATAATGGAGACTACAAAGTCGCAAGTCGGAGGTCTCAGAAGCCAGTCGTCTAGGCTGTACTCAAAAGAATATTTGTCATGATGAGGGAAGATCGTATCTGTTTTCGTAGTTATCGGTAACACGTTAGAGATAAATCTACTGCATTCGTGAAGAATCTTACACCTGTATGAACCAAGTAGAATAAGGCATGGAAGGGACAGCAGACGAATTCCCTGCTACAAGAACACATCACTTCGACATGAAGGCCGGGGCGCACCGCCCGCGGCATCGATTTCTCATCGACAGGCGAAGACCAAGACCCCAAACGACCATATAAACCAGTCTGCAAAGTGGAGTCTAGTTTGTCTGAATGAAAATGGGGTTAAAGCAATTAAGCAGAAGAGATCATGCATCTCTGGAGCAAGTAGACTGGGAGCGTTGACGACCACCAGCGTGTGGGGATGGGTACATAACTAACCTCGCGCTCGAGTCTTTTCCCCAGGAGAAACGCCATCGTCATGAGACGTGGCAGACCGAACTCACAAAACCTTACGAAGCTCCACTTTACCTCAATCTGAATTAGACTTAAGTGGTATGAGCGTAATTCGATGATTGTGGATTATCATATTCGACGTGTAGAAATATGGGTGATACCCTTCCATATCCTGAATAAAAAAATAGCCTCCTCTTGGGCGGGCGCTCAAGGGTCGGCGGCGTCTCTGAAGATACCATTACTCCTCTCACGATATGACTGAGGAAGGTTAACGACGAGCTATTAGGTATACTACCGCGAGTGGGAGGCCGCCGTGTGAATCCATCACCATACATTATCCTCACCACCACTTGCCTCTGCCAAGGTCAGCCACAAAACTAGCTCGAACTAGTGATTGTTAGGTTACCACGAAGAACGATCCATTACTACTTTGTTCTTGAAAAAAAGAGGAAAAAAATGATACATATTGATAGCAATATTTGATTTCTGAAATAATCAGTCTTTTATGTTCTTGAATAGAGAGGTACAAGCCATACGACAGCATGAGGTGCGCTTATCGCTAAAGATGACGTAGAACATAAGGATCTTTGGTGTCCACTACACTCAAGGCTCGAGTATTGCCTCTCAGTCAGGTCACATGGCACGTAGACGGAGCAGGTATATGATGGGGAAAAACTACATTATGGAAGTTTTTGCACAATGTCGACGGCTGAATTCACTTTTACCGACACTTCGTGAAAGTGACTATACTTCGTTCCCCGAAAGTGCGCTGAACTTGTCATATGTTACCAAATACAGTGTTTTCCTTTTGAGGTTTTTGAATAGATTAGACAAAAAAAAAAAAACTGATCCTCAACGAGTGCGGATGGAACAGGGCTAAATTGTGCTCGAAGCTGCTTGAAGCTACATTACAAACACAGATGTTGAGAAAATAAGCTATTTCCACCCGTAGACAAAATGCTAAGAGTATTTTCTTTATTGTAATCAATACATTACAATTAGGCTGTTAGACCTTCTTTCCCTAAATTCATGGTTAGGATGTACAGTAAATGGACTGCGAGAGTTTTAAAGGTGATAAAGCGACACTATGCAGCACAGAAGATCGGAAAGTGATTTCTATAGTAACACTATATTCAACCGACCTTGTATGAGACTTTAGAAAATACCTCGATTTAGGAGAAATCGTACTTTCTTTTTCTAGGAACACTCATACACACACGGCGTAAGGTTAATCAGAGCTTTAGATAAGAAATGCAAGGAATGTCTTCATTATATGTATATAAGTTAGCTTTATATACAAGTGACCTGCCATGAAGCCACCATTACCTTCCTAGTACAAGAAATATTATTGAACTAATCATGGGAGAAAATATGACCATAACACAAGTGTTCAGCCAACCTTCTTAAAAAGAGAAGGCTGACTAAGATGTCATTCAGATGATAAAGAAAAATCCAACGGGATATTACCTAGATGGGTTTGACTCGAAGCTCGCGTGTATTCATCCTATTTGCTAGAGACACACACACATACATAATCTTGAATATAGTATGTCACTTGTCTTTACTCCTATGCATGTAAGCACACACCACACACACACACACACACACACACACACACACACGGGCCTCCTTGGTATGGTGGTTAGCGTTACTGACTGTGACAAGCTAGTATTGACCCAACACGGGGAGGATCCGTATGGGTCTAAATTCTGAGCGAAGCAGTCTGACAAACCCAGGTGTTCATCCTCCTTTCGGTCCTGGTTGACAAATGGGTATCTGGGTTCGGCTGGTGTATGTGTGTACATATAAAGGAGCAAAGACGTGGTACTTACACATGAAGTTAGAGCAACACCCACTTTCTACCTGTCATTTACAATGCACCTATAGGATAGCAAAGCCCCTTATCCACAATCATACCCCACAGACCTTTCCGTGGTCTTTTTCGACCGCTTCATAATCCATATACACGCCTAGGCATGCCACAGGTGTCACACCAAAATGCAGATCTGACCAACTACTGGAAGAAACAGTGGTGAATGCCCTTGAAAATCAGAGACATTTGTAGAACGTGTATCAAAGGATGGATCTGTTGCTACCACAGTGATGGAAACTCTTCAAAATGTGTGTCTATGATGATAGATGTACCTGCAGAAAACGCAGGAACAAGAACCTCAATAAACACCTGAGAGCCCCTGCAGAAGGCACGGTAACACAGCCTTGCCTCACCACGCACTGAGAATAAGCTGCCGTGGAGCACATCAGCCTCTCGTCACGCTGATCTGATAGGACTCCTTGGATGGAGGCGTCGACTTAAGTCGTTGAGGACTGTGTGGAGTGTATAGATCTGGATAAAGGGGGAGAGCGTGTCAGCGGTGATCCAGCTAGCCGTAACCAATGATCAAGATACTAGAGACTCGTAGGGGATGGGACGAGGCCACGGAATTCTTTGTGAGCTGGAGGGAAGCGGGGGAAATATGAGGAGAAAACAAATAGGGAAAGAAGAAGAATGATTGTGAAAGGAAGACAGATCGAATTTGACTCAGAGAAAGACAGTAGCTACAGAGGGTGGTAAGAGGCGAAGAAGACAACGGAGAAGCGGAAAAGGCGGGAAAGAGGTGGGAATAACCGGGATGGAGGTTCTAGAAAAGAAATTGAGATATGTAGAGAGGATAAAGAAACAGATGAAGGAAATTAAGGAAACGGAGAGAGAGAAAAAAACACAGAGAAGCAATCAGAGAAGGAGGTAAGGGAGGAAAAGAAAGAATGAGAGTGGGAAAAGAACTTATGACTGAGATTTTCTTTATATGAAGTGGAGTGAAGTTGGGTAGACATTATCCAATACCACTCAAGAACCATTCCAGATGCCCGAATGTGACCCGTTAATATATTTTCGTAGAATTTTCTGACTAACTCATTTGTAAACATTAGCCTTTCACACATCTCATACATACACTTACATAAGAACACGTGTTGAACTATGCAATTTACTGATAATAATATTATTACGTATTCGTTTTCCTGAAAAGTTCGTTTTCTAATCAGAAACTTTTACCTTTTCTTTATTACGATATTTCAAGTGCGGTTTCTCTTGTGAATGAGATGGAAGTGTTGGATGAATCAGAATCTTGAGAATCAATGTAGCGGAGGGGCTTCTGTGGTATAGTGGTTAACGTTGCTGACTGTGTGTTCGAATCCTGGGAAGGGTAGTCAGCCCGCAAGCAATCCCCAGGTATTCATCTTACAAAAGTCTTTTCATGGCTGATAGATACCTGGTCGAGGCTTTGAATATATATAT
>JAUTXX010533982.1:0-10477 GCA_032273605.1 Panulirus laevicauda | reverse complement strand
CATCCTGGCACCTAACCGTCCCTCGAGGAGGGTGTGAGAGTTATAATGTCCATCGCAAGGGAGTTAGTAATCCACATCAAAGGGAAAACCAATTTAGTGTTAACACGGTTTTGAAGAGGTATTAAGAGCGGATCAGCAGGAAGTCTTCCAGTATCCCCCTCTCCAGTTCATCAAGACTATTAGAACAAAGAGTCAACCGTAATTTACATTATACACATTAACGTTTATTCAAGATTTGAATATCAATTCATCAATGGGCAGCTCAACTCGACTGTTTATTCAGAGAACGTATTCAATGACTCAAGAGAATCACCCAAACGTTTATGTGAACGAGTGAGTCTTCATTTACATCTATCTATCTATCTATCATAGGAAATATGTTATCCGCGAGAAGTGTTCCTTTATCCAAAGGAAGTGCGCCAACTTCTCCCCTTCATCCACTATCAGCTCCTGTCGTCCTACCTTTCCTATACCGTCTCTTCCACAGACAAAACATTTCTTTTCCACATTATCTTTTCCTCTAACTCCAATGTGTGTGACTAATTTTACCCTCCCCTGATGATAATCCTCGCACTAATCCTATGCTCCCTCGCCTATAATTTCCTTTCATGCAGTCTTAAAAGCTTTTATCTCTCTCCCTCCGGACACATTCCTCAATGCTCCCAGAACCTTCGCCTCCCCACCCACCCTATGACTCACTTCAGCTCCTATGGTTCCATTCGCAACCATGTCCACTGCCACGACCCTACAAGACTACATGACAGAATACAATCCCTTCATCAAACATCATCACCTCATCAAAAATCAAAGTCCAGGACAAGCTAAGGTTCTAGAATCATTCTCAACCACACCCCAGATATACCTGCTCTCTACCTCCATACGACTTTCCAGGTCTGCGCAGACATAACGACACACACACACATCACTCCTGTACACCGTCTGGCTTCGTAAATTTCCTCGAGTCCAGCAGCTTACAAGGCGTCTGTCTCCTTTGCCAATCTCCCCACCTTCGACATAAGGCTACCCGTAGACTACCAGCTTCATACACGAGCATCAATCATGTCAGTCATCGAGGTTCCGGCGTACACTTTGCTGCCACTGGCTGCTTGAGAGGCAACCCGAACACGTCTCTAGGATGTCAAGTGAGCCAAAGGTGTAACTCAACACCAGCGTTCATTAGCCCGAGGTCACTGGAGAAAGAATGCGCGCGCGCCTCTCTCATTCACGATCCTAATTAGTGACATGCGCCATTCTGTAAACACTTCAGAACCACTCATTACAGGTGCACTCGACGTGTTATCAAGTTCACCGTACAATATTCCGTGTCAATCCCGACTTTCCTAGTGAAACGTGATATTTTCTTACCGCTCCTGAGTGGAAAAGATAATATTTTCCAGGCTAAATGATTCTTGGATTCGATGGAAAGGATCTAAACGCATCCTCTGGCTATCTCAATAGTAACATTCATTTTCTTTTCAAAACTTTTCTTACGGCCTTTTTCAGGAGCTGCCTGTACGGGGTCAAAGGGCCATCACTATCAGATGTCATTTGCTGAAATGCGTTCAACTGGTGGACATGAAAAGTTGTATGTGACGTACATGCAAGAGCTTAAAGTCGGGTGTGTAATGTAGTGATATGTGTAGACATGATGTTTGGATGTGTGTGTGGTTTGAATGTAAGGATGAGAACTGTAGACATGACGGTGGAAAGTGTGTATGGTTGTAGTATGATGAGATTGTAGGTATGATGTGTGAACTTGTATAACACTGCCACGTAGATTTTTTTTTAAGGGTTGAGCTCGAAACTCTGTTTCATCATTTTAATGATAAAAAATAAATCATAGGAACATATAGCGATAAGGTTAATAAAGGAAATCATGGAGATGGAAGAAGCGGTCGAAAGAAATTATAATCTGATGGTGTGTTGGTTAGCATTTCTAAGCATGAGTCACGCATAGGTTCGAATCCTGGTCGGAGCAGTCGGTCCACAGTCAACTCAGCTGTTCATCCTCCCAAAGGTGATGGTTGATAGAATGGGTACATAGCTTAGGCTAGGGAATGTGCATATATATATTCATCGTAGAAGAGAGGACCTCGATTAGGGAATTTATTTGCCCGTGTTGTCTCATCTACCATCAAAAATCAATAACATCGAATTTCAATCAAAAAGAGCGATAACGACTGGAAGGCGTAAGCGAAGGCGTGAGTGATCTATGCGGGAGGAAAGAACAGTGTAACTTATTCTCATACAACTGAACTTCAAATGTGGACAGTACGATAAATCTTATCCCATATCTGCTCCTCTTACAAATCACAATGCCCGGCTGTCAACACCAAGACACGACCATCACCGTCGTATTACCAGCAATCAGACGGCGTCATAACTTTCTGAGCTGCAGAAGTACGACACTTGAAGACAATGTGTCAGGTGGACCATAACGGGCCATCATAACCCAGCCAGTGAAGACTGGTACTTTAGGTGCTCTAAGGAGGCAATAACCTAAGACAGTTTCCTCACAAATGCAGAACGATGGTCCTTATGTCTTATATCCGGTGTATGTCCATCTGTATGTGCCTCAAACATCATGGGAATACGTTTGGGGTAAATCCATGTGATGGTGTGAAGGAAAGAGCCATTGCAGTCGAAAAGACATCATCAGTTACCTCAAGCGGTGAACCAGTCAGACGTGATCAGTGAGCTAATTAGTCATTAGAAGACATACATGACATGGGATACCGGTATTATTCTTTATGTAGGAAGGATTAAACAAAGAAGAAAAAATTTCCTCTGATACCTTATCAGATCTATGACCACATCTGACGTCACGCCAAAGTTCCGAAGCTGAATTTTCTATCTTAACACGAATCTTTACGTCGTTTCTTATCTGAATGTAAATCGCATGGGAAAGAATTTCTCTTAAGCAGAGATCACCATATCTCCATGACAACCTGAGCTGTTTGGCACGAACGCACATCAAAGGCTCAAATGTGTGAGCGAGCAATCTGGGGCACAAACATTAGCCTTCAACACTGTGATCTTTTTACTCGTGCGTGGCAACAGTCAAACACGCGAGCGTTTTGGCCTCCAGCAAGTGCCCCAGGAAGAGGAGAATTCGGACCATTCCATTTCGACCAGCTTTTCAAGAGTGACGAATCAATCCGTTTCCACCAGCTTTACAGGAATGACGAATCATTCCGTTTCGACCAGCTTTTCAAGAGTGACGAATCATTCCGTTTCGACCAGCTTTTCAAGAGTGACGAATCATTCCGTTTCCATCAGCTTTTCAGGAATGAATCATTCCGTTTCGACCAGCTTTCAGGACTAATGAATCATTCCGTTTCGACCAGCTTTTCAAGAGTGACGAATCATTCCGTTTCGACCAACTTTGATACGATAATTATGATGATATCTAAACTGGACGAATGAAACTCTGCATTATATATAGGTTGTGTCTGACACGCCATAAACAAGATGTATGAAAGAGTTCGACTTTAAGCCGAATGATGATATGAGGCGAGTAATTAAAAACACATCAAATGCATCGTGTCGCTCTTCATCAAATATTACACACAAATTCCTACGTACGATATTCAGTCTGAATACAAAATACCCAGCTGCATTAAAATTGCTGCTGTTAGAGAAAACAGATGGCAATCACTTAATTAAGACTTAAAGGAAAGAAAAGAATAGAAACCCATAAGAAACCTCATTTTCTTTCACTCATTAACGCCACCAATGTTAACCCATTTTCTTTCACTGATGAATGCCACCAATGTTTGCTATCCAGGTTCGCGATGGAAATAAATATCATTTAGCTGAGGATTTCTTCTTTTCCGAACTAGGCACTAATGAGTTATCAATACGGTACATATTTTGATCTCTGATACTTCAATGAATCAAAGAACCTCAAAGGAAAGAGGGCTTATATGTGGTTGGATGTTACACTTAATGAAAGAACCTGCCTACCCATACAGTGAATGCCGTCTCATTCACTGAAAGAAGGTTAGTCTCTACATCTCCTTGCAGATGACAGAGGGGGAGGTGCTGGCCGTCTACCACACTTGACAGAAATGGAAGTGTTTGCCGTCTACCACACTGACAGAAATGGAAGTGTTTGCCGTCTACCACACTTGACAGAAATGGAAGTGTTTGCCGTCTACCATACTGACAGAAATGGAAGTGTTTGCCGTCTACCACACTGACAGAAATGGAAGTGTTTGCCGTCTACCACACTGACAGAAACGAAGGTGCTTGCCCTATACCACACTGACAGAGGCGGAAGTGTTTGTCGTCTACCACACTGACAGAAATGGAACTGCTGGCCGTCTACCACACTGACAGAGAGCGAGAATCTACATACTACCAGCTCTGACGGAAGTGGAGTGCATGCCGTTTTCTGTGATGGTATGTGCACAATGCATGCAAAATTATTCCTGATGTTTTTATGCCATATCTATCCAGTGGCATAGTCACAAACACTCGAAATGTATGAGTTGAATCTCAGTACTTGGGAAGATTTGTGTCTTCTGTTTCATTAGCAAACAAAATAAACAAACAACAGATGAAGAGATGTAAAGGAAAAAATAGTGTAAGGTACATATAATGATAAACATGAAAATTAGGAAATGTAGAAATCCCTTAAGAAGATACTGAATCTGACAATTCATATCGGTGTCAACCTTCATTTCAAAATTAATGGAATACGAGCAACATTTAGGTCATTTTGAATAGAATATAAGGAGAAAAAAATCATATAGGATCTGTTTTATTAAGTAAAGTAATTGATGATGATCGGTGGTGAGCATCTGTCTCTGACACTGGCAAACTTCATTACTGAATTAGCACTGATGTCTGTGCATTTACTTCATACATATTTTCACCAACTGCCTTCACCATCATCTCCAACACTCTTTCCCCTACCACCGACACGATTTTCTCCATCCCGTTACCTCCAACACTCTCCCTCTCTCTCTCCTGTTGCCGTCACTACCATCACAACCACCTCCACTCTCTGGTCCACCAACTTCAATCACCACAATCAGCATCACCGTCATCAGTCTCTTTACCAATGCAGCCACCACAACACCCAACACACCATTTCCCCTCACCATCAGCGTCTCTCTCTTCACCACCACAGATATGGCTACAGTCACAACCCTTAGCAACTAACAACACTACTAGCACTTTGACTCACTTCACCATCACAACCTCCAACAAAGCAACCACTACAACCGCCAAACAAATAACACTACTTTCTACACAACCAGAGCCACAACCACAACCTCCATTGAAGCTTCGACTACAACCACCAACTCTTTCTTTCACGACCATATACAGCCACTGACGCAACTAACCCCACCCTCTTCATCAACCCCCAGGAAAAACCTCTTATTCCTGTAACACATTCAATATCCAACGGTACAGCCAACGTTCACCCATCACCCATCCATCATCACCGCCACTGTCGCCAACACGATTCCTGGGTCCTTTTCATTCATGGAAACCTTGACGACGCTATTTTTTTCTTTAGAAAGATATACGAATTTCTTGTTATCATACTTTGCCACAACGGTATACGAAAAGAATACAAAGGCCAACATCTGCAAGCGAAAGCAGTATGTCTGTCTCCATAGACCTTAACTATCTTTGTGCCAAGACTCAATAAAGTTCAATCATAGGACGTAGTCAGTATGAGTATGTGGGATTCACAGGTAAGGGTCTTGGTAGCAAGTCATATTAACATTAACTGGAAAAAAAAAGAGAAAAAACTGGGCGTGTAGAACAGAAAATGGGAATCTTGGGTAACCTTTCTATAAAGAGAGACATCCTATGTGACAGACATTCGCTCACAAGACAGAAACAGATGAGACATCTTTAGTAAATCATGGTTGCTCAACCCTCGACGTATCGTACCAATACACGTGACGACAAGATCTCAAAGCCAAAAGGCTCTCCCAAACTGAGGAAATGCCACAGTGTTGATGATTATTGGAAAGAAGAACCATAGGATACACAATAATCTCTCTCCTTCCTAGAGGCAGAGATACACAATAATCTCTCTCCTTCCTAGAGGCAGAAGGCAGTGGAAGTGAGCCACCAATCACAAGGGTCCTCCAATCCCACACGACAGATGTGGTCGTCCTGTGTCCCTCAAGCCATCCCGGAGCATGACGCGAGCACCATGCACAAGGTAGCCCACCTCCAGCTGACCGCTGTTTGGGAGGCGAGTCACTAATGAGGCACTGCTGACAATGTCGGTATTCTCCTCCTCCTCCTCCTCCTTGATTTTATCTGATCAGCTGGAGATCTGGGACAACCGGCTTTCTCTTCATACCCAGAATTCCACCAAGGAAACTGCTGAGCGGCTCAAAATCATTCATGAGGACACGAAGCGACTTGGGCCACTCCCGCAACAGCCAGTGTGGGCTCAGCTCTTTCCCTTTCCATCCCAGAAGATGGGGAATCAAAACTCGTCCTTTACTATATTAAGGATTAAGAAGAAGGGATAGTTACACCACGGGCAATCATCTGTGTTGCACTATTGGTGTTGAATTCCTTATTTGTAACTCACTTTTGGCATTCACGTCAGCACCAACACCTTACAGGGTACAGATCATCAGGGTGGTTACACTGTACAGGATCAATTGGCTGAATAACAACCTCTATCTAACCTTAACCCTACTCTCTCTCTCTCTCTCTCTCTCTCTCTCTCTCTCTCTCTCTCTCATAGGCAATAGCCATCTTGGCCACATATTTTCTCCTCAAAAAGTATTCTAAACATCTATCTACTCAGGTAATACTGATCTATCCTTATTTTCCTTTTTCCCTCTCTCTCTCTTTCGTTTTAATTCATCCATGAATGCAAATCTCATGAAATATGAGCCTTATAACCTGTGCTATTCTTAAACACAGCGGTAACTATCATAATTTCACTGAGGTGTTATTTATGGCCAAAAGTTATGCTTCATGGTGTATTTACACGAACAATATTTAAGTCTGGATTTCAAAAACTGCATAAACGTCTCATCAAAACTTCAGGAGCTTTCAAACTATTGTTTTAAGACTGACATAATGCAAATTATTAGGGCCATTATGTAAATCATCTTCTTTAGGCTATATGCACATCAACTTATAGAACATAAGCACACACACACACACACACACACACACACACACATACACACACACATAACCATCCTTACTTTCCTTGCTCTTCTCGCTCCAACACTCTTCTCGTTCTTTCCTCCCACTAAACACATCCCGTCTCATAACGTCTACCTCTGAAGCAGCATGGAATGGGAAGGCAGCAAGTCACCTGGCTACATCCAACAGGAAAAAAAAAAGAGCAATATCTCTTTGCACCTCTATGTAAATGACTCGCATAACCTACTATCAAAATTGCAACCATTGTAATTCAACGCGGCTACATCGTAAATGTCTTGGGTGTAACCGCGTCATCTGGTCAACTCTGGAAGCCCCACAATATGACGAAGAATGCAAAAATGAGCTTGCCCAAATCTGGCGGGAGATATTCAAGTGCCGTGATTCTTCTTCGTGCGTGCCACTACCTCGTATTTACCGGGTCCTCATTCGTCCAATTGTAGAATACTGCTTGACTGCCTGACGTGGCCCGTTTCCCCCATCCTCTCTGTTAACCAAAGGAGAAACGTTGATGTCACTTCGTTCTAACTGTCCCTTTCTGTCCGCTATCATGTAACTTCCCATTTTCTATTTCACTGGTATTATTTTGCCCTCCACTCTTATAAGCAGTCCGAGTGTATTCCACCTTCTATAACCTGGCTTCACGGAACTTGTCTAGCTGCCGCTTCCCATAGATTTTATGTGAAAACCAGCCACATGAGTAATGACCGTTTTGACTCCTACGTCTTTGCCATCACAGTGAGGATGTGAATTTCTCCCCCGACGTTTGTCTTTCCTTCTTTCTATAACCTCCACAGTAAACCTTTCCACCCACAGGGACCACAAACACGTAAGCTGCTCAAGTTAATCGCAGCTACATTTCGTTTTTCTTACCTTCATCCAGTGGGGCTACGACCAGGGTATGCTACTGTCCTCGCCCTGTGAGGTACTTAAAAAGAGAGAGGAAAAAAAAGAAGAAAGTGCTTGAGCTCATGTACCTACATTAACTGAGAGAATATATCTGGATGTCAGTAAATGGTTTAGCTAAAGCGTTGAAAATAGGTTACTGGTCACTCCATCCTTGATTTATCAAACGTCTCTGGAACCTATTCGTTAAAAAAATGGAAAAAAAAAATCGGAGAGCATTCGTCCAACTGGATCCAGTTTTGTCTGACTTAATTGGAACAAAAAGACATAAGAAGGCTTCTGGGCCACATATTTTCTACTCTTCTTACTGTTCCTTGTAACCTGTCGATACCTTGATCTCATGAGCCTGTGTCATGGACTGTAACAGCCAAGGTGGAAGCTTTCGTATATATAGTCTCCTCCCACACCAGGTACTTTCGCCTCTTCCTGCTCTCCCTTCCCAGCTGGATGGCTGCCTAGGCTTGTGCAAGCCATCCCTTACGGACATATATTACAGTCGGCTGCACCACATATTCCAGTAACCCTCACCACACTCTCCGGCTTATATTATATATATATATAGATATAGATATACACACGGATTATCATTACACCCAGGGAACCAATGATGCTTATAAATGGAGAGGGATGTATTGTAAGGCTCTGGCAGACATTGAGTAATGAAGGTAATCCAGTGAAACCAATCTCCTAGCCTGGTGGTGAGGAAACAAGAAAAGAAGTGACTTCCCCGTAACATATGAGCCAGGGGTACCAGCTGTGGCTGAACAAAACCTCCTCCAGCCAGGGTGAGGGTTGAGGGGCGCCCCTCCCCTCCCTCTGGTCTTCCCCTCGCTTAGTTCAACTCACCTCCCAACAAAATATCGTTTTACAACATCCTCGTAGCAGAAGCCGGGGAGGATGGTGCACAAAACCTCGAATGCATCAACGGGATGGGTGATTGAAATCCTTTTCCAGCGAATGGATCGTGTCGCGATGTGGTGGCCTCCCCCCCAAAACCCCTTAAGTCATAAATCATAAAATATCATCCAGGCAAAATATCGAGACTGAAATATTCTTAAAAACAGGTAACGTATATGTGTATAATATTCTCAGAATACTGAGCTCTCCCTATTTACTTACAAGTGGCACAAACACACACACGCTTTACACAACACACTTATAAACATTCGTAGGAGGGGGCGAATCTGCGAGATTCATTCGCAAGAAAATACTCTCGAGAAGGTAGACTTCGGAAATTACCTTCTTGAAGTCATGTATCTCAGTGTATTTATGGGATGCTGCAAGGGAGAGGAAGCTCACGGGGCCGAGAGAGTCATTATTTCCATGTGTCAGGAATGGTTGCTGGAGGCCCAACTAATGATGATGGCTGGCGGCTAAGAAATATGGCCCAAATGTCTGTTGGTGTATATGTACTCACCGTAGGTGTGTGTGTGTGTGTGTGTGTGTGTGTGTGTGTGTGTGTGTGTGTGTGTGTGTGTGTGTGTGTGTGTAATAATCTAAAAGTATCGTATGAGAAGAACATCATCTCTTGAATATTCGCTATTATCATACAACTTCTTAAATTCATGTATGCTGTTTGCATTAATCATATCCTCAGTCATTCTCCTCTAATCATCTCTCACTCTCGTACTATCATAAAAGTACTTCTTCACATCTTCTTTAACAAGTTTCCTTCGTATTACTTCAAATCTTCTTTCCTTCGTATTTCATGTTATGTCCTCTGCCTGTTCCATCTCTTGATCTACAACTGTTTACTCTCTGTCCCATCGATCTTTTTGAAAACTTAAAGGTTGTGATCAGGTCACCCTCCACTCTTCTCTCCTCCAAGGCGGGCAAGTTTAAAGCATCAAGCCTTTTCCTCTAACTTGACTCTCTAATTTCTGGTTCCGTCTTTGATGCCTTCCTCTCTACCTTCTCTATTAGCTCTTTGCGCTTTTCCAGTTGGGGTGACCTCTTGAAAACTAATTGAGGTTGTTTTATCTTCAGCGTATATGCTACAGTCTCATGAGGCCTTCGAGCCTTGTTATGGGTCAAGACCCTTTAGTGCTCTGTTATCACAATTATCATTTATCTTTATTTTTTGGGTATACAAGTGTTTTATAAGGCTTCCTGCCCACTCCATGTCACTGGCTTTGGAGCTATAGCGTCTTCCACTGTGAAAAACACTCGAGGATGTGTCATAAATATGATTCTATCCCATCTAGAACTCTTCCCAGGGAATCCCTTTGCACGATTCACTTCTCTTTGACTGACAATTTACTCCTGAGGAATTAATGGAAAAGCATTGGACTCTTTTCAGAAGTTTTATTTACTCCTTTCTTATCCCGCGCACATGCGGAGGGAGGGAGTTGTTATTTCATGTGTGGCGAGGTGGCGCTGTGAATGAATATAGGCAGAGAGTATGAATTAT
>JAUTXX010533981.1:0-20318 GCA_032273605.1 Panulirus laevicauda | reverse complement strand
CTCATGTATAATGCACTGAAACCAAAGCCCCTATCACAACCAGGCTCTGCAGACCTATGCATGGTTTCCCTTAACCACTTCATATGCTTTGATTATACTACATTGCTCCAGTGCACTCTATCCCTGGCATGCCTTACACCCTCCTGTGTAGTCTCTCTCAAACACTCAAAATCTCTTTCTTTCCATCCCTCTATCTTCAGTTTGTTCTCCCTCTTCTGATGATAGTATTATGATTATTTATATTTATTTATTATACTTAACCTCCGTCTCCCACGTTAGTGAGGTAGTGCAAGGAAACAGACGAGGAATGGCCCAACCCACCCACATACACATGTATATACACATGAAAATGATGTTTATGTTGATAATAATAATGGAGAAAAAGAAGATTTGAGTGATCAGGCCTGGACTTGCAGGAGGGTGTGTGGCATGCATGGGATAGAGTAAACTGGTGTGATATGGTATACATGGGGTAACAAACTATTGGTGGGCTGAAACAAGGCACATTGAGTAGTCAGAGGAAACCATGGAATGCTCTGCTGGACCTGGTTGTGGAAAGAGGGCCCTGGTTTTGGTGCATTTTACGTGACAACTACAGATGTCATTTCTTTGTCTGTTTCCGGTACTACCTCACTAGCTTAGGACTTGCTTTCTTACACTCTCTCACACATATCTACAACTCCTCCCTCAGCAGAAATGCTACCCTTCTTTACCTCTTGCCCTCCCCTCATACTAACTTACATTGGCCCCAAGGCATTCCCAAACCATTCTTCCCCTATCCCCTTGAGCTTTGTTTCACTCAGAGCTAAAACTTTCTGGTTCCTTTCCTCAAACATACAACTTGTCTCTTCCTCTTTTTCATCATGGTTACATCCACACATATTCAGACACCTCAATCAGAGCCTCCAAGGAGGATGAGCACCCTTCACTTGGCTCCTTCTTATTTCCCAAATTTTAGAAATTGAAAAACAAGGGAGGAGAGTTCCCAGCCCCCTGCTCTTGCCCATTTTAGTCACCCTGTACAACACACAGGGAATATGTGAAGAGTACTCTTTCTCCTTTATCCTCAGGGAAATGGTAAACAAGTATGAAAATAAAAAAAAGAATATATAAAAAAATGTATGTAGCCTTATATTTGTTCAGCTACCTCAGCCATGCATATGATATTCCATATCACTTCAGTAACTGAAAAATCAACACATTAAAAAGTTAGAATGTTCATGAACTGACATTTTTTTGTTTGTTTCTGCTGCTACCTTTCTAAGATGAGATTAAAGCAAGCAGGTATAGAAAGAAAATTGTGTTCATAGTTAATGCAGTTTGAACACTATGAGTAGTAGTATAGTATTTTCTTATGTTTAAGGACATTTTGTAAGCAAGTAAAGGCCACACAGTTAATGATTTGACACAGCAGCTTGCCAAGTATTTGATGTAACCCCTTTCATTGCACAGTTAATTTTCTGGCTGATTCCCTAAGTGTCAATTATATACAAGAAATAAAAGTTTCAACTTTAAAAGAAGCTGTATTTTCTATACCTGATGGTAAAATTCCTTGAAAATCTTACTGAATGGTGAAAATTATAATTTGATGTAGAAATTACGAAAATTGATAGAAAAGTGGTCCGCAGTAGATGGCTTAAATATAGGCAACACTAAGTCAGTAAAAGGTCAAAATCAAAACAGTTATTTGAATAACAGTATCTAAGATACTAAAACATTGTCTCTATATAGATTATGTATGTGTTCATAGAAAGTTGGCAACTTTTTAATGAAAGATGAAGGTTCCTATTTTTGCATGCTTATTTTCATAACTAATCCTGAACAGTATATTACTGAAATCACATACAAAATACAAGTTGAAGAATACAGCTGAATGATTTTCTGGAAAAGTATACATTCAAAACATTATTATTTGTTCATAATTACCCTAGGAGCAATTTCTGTGAAAGAGTCATGGTGTTATGCATGACCATTCTTGAGGCTTTAGCAACTCATGGCTGTACTACTTCCTGTAGCAGGGAAATGTAGACTCCATTAGATGAGAAGTTCTTTGATGAAACTGTAGTCCCAGTGATACAGCCCAGCCAAAGGTGACTTTTCACTCGTAGTGTGACCTTGAGCAGGTGGAGTTTGGTAGTACCAAACACCATATTTATGAGGTCATTTGTCTGAGGCATAAAAGAATCCAGATTTAGCAGTCGTTATAGTACAGGGGGATATTCCTGAATGTTGCAATGTAGGGAAATTTCTTCTGTAGCCATGGGTAAATAGATATTTTGCAGTCACTGGGTATAGATGCTTATTATATTCAGATTGTGTATCAAAGCAACATTAATAGGCTAATGCTTTATTGAATGAACAGGTCTGTTCTATGAACTCTTATTTCTTCGGAGATTGCTTAGTGTTTCTTTACACTATATGTGATTAACTATTTGTACCGCATTGGGGGGGGTTACATTCTTTGATCTTCCTTTTTGAATATTCTTTACTATCATACAGCTTTCTTGATTTATCTCTGCTATCAGCGTAAACCATTTCCTCAGTCATCTTATTATGTCTGTCCGTCCCCCCCTCCCAGTCCTCTGTTATTTTCATGTTGGAGGCTTCAGTCACGGACAAAAGTCCACGTCAAAGCCAGGCCTTAATGAAATATAGAGAGAGGTTGATGAAAGAAAAAAAGAAGGGAAAAGTGTTCATGAATTTTGGAGGAATTGAAAAACCTGTCTTTTTAGATGTGCCAGGTCATAGTTATGTGGAAAGACATGATATGGTAAAGAGTTCCAGAGCTTCAAGGTATAGGGAAAGCAACAATTATCAAAATGGCCCATCCTTTAGCTGCCAGTAGCCACACATTAATCATGTGATGCAGCAGCTTGCCGAGTATTGCATGGTCTCACTAGGGATAGGGGCACACAAGCATCCAGCTCTTGGGAGCATAAACGAAAGTAATACTTATAGAAGAGGGAAAGTTACAAGCAGATCAAGTTTTGAAGATAGCCTTGGAAAGTTTAAAAGTCAGACTCCTTTTAACTCTGTCATGTAGGGATGCAAAGCAAGAACCATCCCAGATCTGGGAACAGTGCTCCACACAATGATGGACCAGTACTTTGCATAAATGGAGCAACTGTTCAAAAGAAAAGAATTTCGGCATCTAAATAGGACTCCCAGTTTCTTGGGCTGACTTAGGTATCTCATTAATGTGGGGTTACTAAGATTGAGTGGATGTTACACTAATATGAATTGTCATTGAGTTAAGAGGTGGAATTACAGAACCAGCAAAGGAGAGAGGAAAGTTGTAAGGAATTTTCATTAGATCTGTAGAAACTTGATCTTGGAGGCATTAAACATAACCAGATTTCATTTACCCTACTGAGATATCCTGTTCAAGTCTGAATTTATTGAAGAAGCTGTGTCAAAACATGATGCAGGTCAAGTGAGAGAAGAAGAAGCAGAATTGAAAGATATGGAGGAATGCAATTTTGAGTCATTACCGTATGAGTGGATAATTTGTGGAAGACAGAAATCATTGATAAAAAGGAGGAAAAAGTGTAGGAGACATGACTGAACCTTGAGGGACACTGCTGTTGATGGAGAAAGATGGAGAGGTTAATTTACTGTAAAAGTACTTCTTTACATGTTTTATAGCAAGTTTCTTGCCTAATTTCATGTTATGTTTTCTGGTTGCTCTCTCCCTAAATCTCTTGAAAAAATGTCCTCCCTGTTCATCATTAATCTGTTTTGAAACTCAAAGGTCGTGATCGGTTCACTCCTCACTCTTCTGCCTTGCAAGATGGGGAAATTTAAACCCTCTAGCCTTTCCCTGTAAGTCAACTCTTTATTCTGGACCATTAACTCTTTGTGCCTCTTTAGGTGCGATGATGAAACCTAAGAAGCATAGTCTAGTTTTGGCACTTATGTAGGATATGAAGTGCTTGCTGAATATTTCTTTGTTCATATATTGAAATGCTATTCTAATATTTGCCAAAAGTTATTTTGTCCCCTTGACTAGTGTCCTGATGTGGGGCTTTGGTGATAAGTTAGGGAAATTGTTGACTACCTATTCCTTCTCACTCACAGAATCTTGAAGATAATTCATGTTAGATGATAATCATATTGAGGCTTTCTTTAACTCTGTCCCATCATTCTTTAACTCTGTCCCATCATCATTACTTCTCATTTGCTTGATTAAATTTCATCAACCATATGTCAGACCACCTCTGGGGTCTGTTTAGGTCCCTTTGTAACTTAATGCAGTCTTCCTTGTTTTTCACCTTTCTCATGTGTGCATACCTCTGTGTGTAATTGCCTATTTGTACAGTGTGAGAAAAGGGTTTCACATTTGTGGTACTTCATTTGATGAATGCTGTTTACCATCAAGTACTGTTTTAAACATTCTCTTAGTGCTGACATTCACAGTTTCATTACTTAGTCTATTCCAGCCATCCACCACCCTGACTTGAACTCAATACTTTTTCAAATTCTTTTCAACAACATTCTTACCTAACTTCTTTTTATGACTGATGGTTACTCTATTGCAGTTCTTCAAGAATTGTTCACTGTCATCATCATCATCAGACTGATGTAGAAACTTGAAGACTGTAATCAAGTCACCCAAATCCCTTCTCACCTCTGTAGTGAGCAACCTTGTAGCCCTAAGCCTCAGAGTGTAGCTCAGTTCTCATAATTCAGTTACCTTTTATTGACTCTCTTTGTTAAATCTATACTTCTTTTGATGCACAGACTAGAATTTAGAAGCATTATCCAGTTTAGGTCTGATAGATGTTGAGAATAGTTTACCAAACATTTTCTTATCCATATAGGTCTGCTGGTGATCTTCCCTATATGACTCAACCCTGTGTCTCCTCTCTCAAGGATTTTGATTGAAATGTTTGTGGTGGCCTTCAACATCTCCAAAGTATTTGACAGGAGTGGCATAAGAGGGTACTTTCTAAACTACCTTCCTTTGTTTTTTCTCAGTCTCCTTGTACACTAATGCATAGTTTCCTCTCTGGGTATTCCATTGCAATGGTCCTTGATGGATTGATTTCATCCCTCCCAGTCTATCATCATGGGTATCCTATTTCCTTCTCTCTTTCTTCTCTCAGAAAATGATCTTGTCTTTCCTTCTTTTATCCCTATTAATTCATATGAAGATTGCTTTTTATACACTTCAGTTTAATATCCTTCTCCTCTTCCATCTAATGCTCATTCTCTCTTTCATACTGAACTTATTTCCTGTCAGTTGAGACCTGTGCAACATCTCAGAATGGGGAAACAGTAACTTTAAGAATCATATTTTTGTCTCTGTTGAACATCAGACAACACTGTTCAACCTTAGAATAACATTAGATCATTAAACACAACCATATCCTTCACTCTGTCCAACCCCACATAACCTTCCCTGAAACTGGGATTGCTGTATAGATACCATAATTTCTTTTAAAATTTCTCTTGTGAGCTGCTATTTCATATCCATAGCAGTTTTATATTCCCTAGTATGGAGTACTGTTTTCACTTCTGGGGTGGCTTTTCCTCCACCTCTCTCTTCAATCAACCCTTTCTCTATACTGTAGTGTTGCTGCAGTCTCTCTATTCTACAATTATTATTTTGGTCAATGTTCTCTTAAGCTATCTGCACATGTCCCCCACCTCCAAGGATTGGAGCAAAGACATTCATCTGGCTGATACTTTTCACACGTTCTGTGTGGAAACCTTTTGAGGATTAACTGTTATACCTCCTGATTCTTTTAGACAGCTGAGCTCAGGAATTTTTTTCCTCCTCTCATTGTCCCCTTTTCCTGTAACTTTAGGCTTTGCACCTGTGGAGCCCGGATTCATTTCTACATTCTTTTTCTTTTGCATTATTTATTTCACCCGAGATGTTCTTTGATTGAATGCTGTTCTAATATTTGCCATCATACTGGCAAAAGGTTAGACTTAAATGAAGTTAGGGGAGTAGGTCAGGGATGGGATGTATTTGGGGGAAGCAAAAGGTGGAAAATGGGCAGGTGAGAAAGAGTAATGAGTGGTTAGGTAACAAAGTAAAGTTGCTAGTGAAAGAGGAGTGTGAATGATTGGGAGACACATAAGAGAAAGTGACAGAAGGTCATTTGGAAAGTACAGTGGTGGAAAAAGAGGTCAAATGAGAGTTGTTGTGGGTGACTATCAGCAAACTAGGGAAAATATGTTTTGGAAGAAGGTAAATAATGTGAGAAAAACAAAAGAACAAATGGGAACATTGTTGAAGGGAGCAAATGGGAAAGTAGTAATAGGCAGTGATGAGGTTAAGAGGAGACATAGTGAATTCTTTGAAGAATCATTGAATGTGTTTAATGATGGGATGGCAGATGTAGGGTGTTTGGGTTGGGGAGTTATGCGAAGTGAGAGATTCATGGCAAGTGGTTTTGTGAAGAGACAAAATGAAATGAGGCAAGGCTGTTAGGGTGGTTGGTATTGCAGTTGAGTTTCTTAAGAAAGTGAGTAACTGTTGTTGACTAGTAAGTTGGGATTTTCAATGTATGCTGAATCATGCCTGGGGATTGGCTGAATGCATGTATAGTCTCATTATTTAAAGGCAAGGGGGACAAAGGTGAGTGTTCAAATTACAAAGATATGATTTTCATAAATGTACATGATAGATTGTATAGGAGAGTGGTGATTGAGAGGTTGGTGGCATGCACAGAGCATCAGACTCAGGAAGAGCATTGTGGATTTAGGAATGGTAGATTATGTGTGGATCAGGTCTTTGTGTTGAAAAATGTGGTTGAGAAATATTTAGAGAAACGGAAGGATTTTTATGAGGAATTTCTGGATCTGGAGAAAGTGTATGTTAGGGATTATAGAGATGCTTTGAGTTTATGAATATGTGGTATGGGAGGAAAACTAATATAAGCAGTGCGGAGATTTAATCAAGAAAGTAAAATGTGTGCAAGTAGGTAGAGAGGAAGGTGAATGGTTCTAGGTGAAGATGGATCTGCAGAAGGGGTACATGATGTCACCATGGTTATTTAATTTTTTTTCAGTTTTACCAGAACCTTACATTATATGAATTTCTGACCATTGCTTTGTTAAGACTATGAAGACACTTTAACTTTAAAATTGATTGATACTTTTTAAAAGTTTCTTTTGACTTTGCTTTTTTTTAGGGGAGAAAATGGCCCTGGATGTTGGGTGTTCCAGCCAGATGAGGAAGCTCCAAAGAAATGTTCTTTTCATTGGCTTCTGGATACTGATCTCAAAGGCTGGATTCCACAGTATGTCATTGATCAGGCACTAACCCATGCTATGACTGACTTCATGAGTTGCCTTCGAAGTTATGCTCCAGCTTTGAAAGCAGTGCGTTCACAGCAGCAGGCTGCTAGATAATTTTTTCCACTGTCTTTTATTTGACGGTAGTGTAAGTAACAAAAATAAATTTTAGTATCATGAAAAGTGATTTTATGATACTGTACTTGTATAATATCATCTCTGTATTTGTGTATGATTTTAACATGACATTACAATGTGATACTCATAGTTGTAGTCTTATGATTTAGTTATGTCTCTGTGAGACTTCTTTTCTAATATTGTTATAAATGTATTGTTTGTTAAGAATGTGAAGAAAGTCAGAATGTTTGTACCATTATTAAACTTCATCTCTGTTTGAGGATCACTGGAAATGAAAAAGTATGAGTTGTCTTAATATTAGGCTTGTATATAAGTATGTATTCTTTATGTGAAAATTTAAACCACTGTACTCAAATTTTGAGTGTATTTTTTTATCACTGATTCCTTAAAAAGTTTGCTTTGGGAGAAGGGACCTCATATCAGAAAATGTAATCCTCAGTATAGATTAATTTTATTACATCAGAGTTATTTAGTTAGGATAGGGTATGACAGGTTAAGTTCATTTAGTCTTGAGAGTGGGCACTGATTGTTCCAACCTAAAACAATTATTTGGTTACAGAAATCCACAATATGGTAATAGTAAAGTTATTATAGTCATTTTTTGTGTTAATATTTGATAAGTATTTCAAGAGAAAACTGCTGTATGTCAAGAATATCGTTAAGTGCCATGTAATCAATAACAAGAAACCTTTATTCTTGTTGTTATTTGATTGAAAGAATCTGTGGGTTTAGAAATCCTGATTTCTTGTTATTTCCAGCTCCAGGGAATATAGGCACCGCTTAGAGACTAGTGGCATCATAGTATTTTCTTCTGTATGGCATTTTCATCATAAATTGTCGTAGATATTCCTGTGCTATAGTATGTTGCTGAAATTGTGCACATATCAAAAAATATATACACTGATTCCTCACTTCAGGTTCCAGAACTAGATTTCTTTTATTGTTATGTTTTTCCCAATGAGAATTACTTTAAGAGATATATTGTTGTTAACTTGATCCATTTCCAGGACTTATGTAAAGAGGCCTTTTTTATGCCTGTTATGTGATACCCTCATAGGTTTAGCAAAGATTTACCATCTGCATGTTGAGCTAAAGAGTTTTGCACAGACTTACTTGATGGTGAACTGGATATTGGATTATTTAGGTTGTCCAACTCTCAGGTTGCTCCATTTCCCTTTTTTTCCAGATATTTTTGTTCTGGATAGACTGTGAACCAAGAATATAGATGAACAGGCATTAGTTTAACTATTGTCCTGATTTTCTGAAGCAGTTACTTAGGATTATGTTCATGTGAATTGATGTGACGTATGCCTGACATCATAAGACGTATATCCGAGGTGTGATAACATTTCTTGTTAACGCTGAGCAATAATTTGTTGGTGTATGCATTATTATTGAATGTTTCATACAAGTATATGTCATATTTTACTCTCAGAAAAAATCTATACAGTTTAAATCCATGAATTTACCTGTGATGTTGTGGTCCCATTTTGCAGTTTTCCAAATATTGAACTATTGTTGAAGATAGTAACTTCCATATGTAGAAGCTTGTATATCCTCTGAAGAGTTTTTATTGCATATATATATTTACTGTACAGATTGCAAGGGAAGTGATGTCTCTGTTTTCAGTATGGTTCACCCAGCCTCATCTTAAGGGCGGTATATGGATGTGAGCCTAGTGAGTACCAAGCTAGTGCCCAGTGGGCTGGGTGCCTTTTTCTGGCATTCACTCATAAATTTGCAGGTAAAAGGCTTTCAGTTGGGTAGTTAAATGAAAAGAGCTATAACACAATTTCATGCTTTAAAGATAAAGATGTCTGCAGAAAATGAAAGGATAGACAGCCTAAGATGTTACAGCAACATAAGCCAACAACGCTTACTTTTAACTGTAGAATGTGCTGCATGTAGCTCATTAACTTATTAATAAATTGTTTTACTTTTAGAGCAGTTTGAAAGACACTTGTTGCTCCAAGATGATTATTAGTTGAATAAGCATTCATGGAAGCTAATTAGTAATTATTCAATTGACATTTGATTTCCTGCCTTACGACATCGTCCTTTGAGACTGTGAATACAGATAATAATTGTCTTGCATATTCACATTAGAAATGGCATGAATGTGGTGAGTATGAGTGTTACTTCAGTTCATATTTTTTATTTGATACTCTTTTCAGTTTAGCACAATTAATGTATACTCATTCATTTTCATGTCTGATTTTAACTCTTCAAATTATTCCTAAATGTCCCTGAATATTAATCCGGTGTATCATATTATTTTGTCTGAAAACTTAATAGAATTTTAATTGCATGATTCGTTCTTATAGTATTCATGATATATGTTACAGTTTCTTAAAATTGTGTTCCATCTCAAAAAATAAAAGTGAAAATGAAGCGAGTCTGTTAGTTGCCAGATACCACATTCCAATTTATAGTTTTTTGGACATGATGACATCATTTCCTGGGTCAACTATACTGGTAATAGGAAAAATGGATGTTAGTAATGGGTCATGAGTGAGTCACATTAGAAAGAGAATTGTATCTAGTTTATTCTTATAGCATTTTGTTGGACATGCAAGGTAATCGTTGCCATCAGTGATAAGTGAAATACAGGACAAACAAGATTTTGATTCATCACTTTTAAGATGACTGTGCTATTCCAACACATCTCTGACATGCATGTTTTATGTTTGATTAGATGTTCTTCACAGCATCTGTAATATAACATGATAAAAAGTTATGCATGGTTATTAGGGGTGACAGTGTTTGATGTGATACAAGGTTGTTATGCCATAAATCCTTGACATTTACAGCTCAAATGATTATATATTTGACAGATGGATGTACAGTTGTGCAAAACTGTTGCATTGGTTATGAGAAAGCTCTAGGCTATTTGCCAGATAAACACTTAATGTATTATTAAAAATGAAATTTGTAAGATAACTCTTTTAACAAATGTGGGATAAAGTTTTGAGAATATTAAGATAGAAAAGAAAAGGATTGCATGAGGCTGTAAGTGAATCAGAAAATTCTAAGCTTTATGGAATTTGACTTTTAGAATCACAAAAATGTAATGTTTTGAGGTTTAGGAAGAGGTTTTTGATGGTTGGATTGATGCATTCTTGTGAGAGCAAATGAATTCCTGATACAATACTTCTTCAGAGTTCAGCATACTTATGTAACCCTGCTGTACTGCATCACAAACAGCCATTTGGCTAGAACTATGTAAATTGGTTTAAATACTGTACTGTAAATTGAAGATATGAGTGTTGTGAATTATTGAAGTAGCATAACTGATAGAAAAAATACCACCTTGCTGAATATTGTAATGTTTATGTGTTGAAAGTGTAATGAAAGGTTATGTTAACCTTTCACAGAAAATTACATATGAAGACAAGAGAAAATGTACAATGAAACTGATGTGATATTGTCAGTTGTTTACAAACCACACACTATCTGTCAGGCATGTTGGTCAACATACATAATATTTAGTGAACTGAGTGTGATTGCAACTCACATTTGATATGTATTATTCTACAGATTCATGTAGAACAGTGGAATATACCATCTTATGCTGCAAAGTTTAGTTGATACATTGTTGTATTTCATAAACAGTATTAGATATTATCATGCATTTGGTACTTTAACCACAGTTTCATGAGATGCAGTGACTAACTTGCCTCTCTGTGCTCGGAAGGCATTCTTTGGAGAGGGCTGTTTTTTAATGTTTATGCATATATGAATGAGCTTATATCAGACTTATCTTCAATTTCCTTTATGAATTAGATGTAAGGAATAAAGAATGTTACATGATGTTTTGCCAGTTTGATGTACATTACAGTTATGAGAAAGATAACAGTTAGCAAGCTTACAGAATAAAGGATGAATGTTAAGAGGAGCAACTGGGGCTGGAGGCAATGAAAGCTGTTTATGTACAATGAAAGCTGTTTGTGTATGCAAGTGATCAGATTAGAGATCTTGGGTTTTGTTGACAAATCAGCTTGGGGTATAAAGTGAAAAATCAGAATGTTTTATAAATGTGGAAGTCTATTTCATTCTAATAGTGGATTTGGAATGAGGATGTGTATGATTGTTGTTGCAGAGGCTGTATTTACCTGATTTTGCACATTGTAATAGGAGCAGAGTAATGATAATGATTATATGATGCAGAAAATTAATGTGGAGCACATTGAAGGAATATCATAAGTGTGTAGATGTGACAAGGAGGGACATTTATCTATTTATATATATATATATATCTATATATATATATATATATACATAGATAGATAGATAGATAGATAGATAGATAGATAGATACCCCAAAGTCCCCTTACTCAGGGGTTCCACCAGCAACAGGACAACAGTAACAGAGGAAGCAAGGACACCTTTGCGGTGGGTAACGACACACACACACACACACACACACACACACACACAGTATCAAGTAAAACCACACCACATCTATTTCATTTGAGCGGCCGACATCAGGGACGCGTCGTGCTGGCTGTGTAATATGCTCACGGGAATGATTGCAGGAGGGGATCGATGTCTGGTGGCAAAGTGTGCCTCAGCCCCATTGTTTTCAGGTGACAACCCATACGCCACTGCGTGTGCCGATGCGGGTGTGTGTTTATGTGTGTGTATTCGTGTGGTCCTAGCCGGGAACTAGCGAGCAATGCACGAGTGGTGGCCCCTAGCGGGGGAACCTAGCGAGCTATGTACGAATGGTGGGCCCAAGCGGGGAACTAGCGAGCAACGCACGAATGGTCGTGAGGAGGATGGAATATAGCTGGCGCGTGCGAGCGTTCGTGTGGTGGTACTGGAGTCAGGTTTTACTCATCACGAATGTTTTCGTGTCATTATGAGACGCTTTAGACGTCTCTATATGTGACACGCAGCGTCTATCTTTCAAACATTTGAATTAGATTCTAAGTCGACCTCTCATAATTTTCGTTCTATTGAACCATGTCTTAAAATTGATATTCTCTTTTTGTCTTAAATTTTCGCGAGTTTTCAGTTTACACAGAATCATGAACGTTACATTAATGAATTTTTTTCTTATCTTTTCGTTTACAGATGACGTTTTGGTCGTGGCTCGAAAACATAGTGCAGTTAGAATATCCTCTTTCCGCACGAAATTGTCATTTCATAGGCAAATATCCAGGATTGAATACACACACACACACACACACACACACACACACACATACATACACGGTGGGGTGTGCGTGTGTGCATACGCACAAGAAGAAAGACATGATACTTGCATACAAGGTTAACTACCCGGGGCAACACGACTGTGATATTCTCTCCTCGTAACATACAAATAATGAGCATCGGTAATAATCCCAGGACAAATGAAACGGAAGTACGTTCTCATCCTAGATTAAGATATTTCTTTGAAATTCCTAATTCGCCTTGCACCAGCAGTAACTGAACAAGTTCCCTGTACAAACAATAAGCATTGCCCTATACATATTTCGCATTGTATGATATTTCCTTTGCGTATCACAACAATGCTGGGAGGGGAACGAGGTGCTTTTGACAAAGAAATTGTATTAAAAAGTAATTTCACCCTTTATTATAATTGTTATCATTGTATTTATCATTAGCGCCGTCATTACAAGCTTGGCCGTTGAGATGGCGCTAGTGGCAACTTTCTGACGACTCTTTAGTACTACCGGTAGCCTGCGAGAGTTGCCCCTCTTAACTACATTCTCCTTAGCCCAGTACTACTAGTTTACCCGGAACACAGGCGCCTTCTGGATGTAGCCAGTGTGTCTGTGTTTATACGACTGTTCTTAACCCGTTTTTAAGGGCCGTGTTACCTTAGTTTTACGTTGTGAAAACTGCTTACATACCAGTGAATACAAGAACATCGGCTAATAACCCTAAAGCATATGGGGCGCAGACGTTTTAAAGAATGTAAACATTCACTCGGGTGTTGAGGGCTTTGAAAATCACAAGCCCTCCATCTCAACCGGAGGCAGATAAAGACCAGAAATTTGAGTTCTGGTCCATTTGGACAACGAAATCGTTCATGAGGGTGTTGGAAGACCAATGACATTGACGGTGGTATGCAAAATTTTTTTGGCCTTTGGAAATATAGACGTGTTTGACCCTCGCGGTGAAGCGCTGAACGAGGCTTCGAGACCCCGGACGTGAGTAGGTGGTGGAGTTATGAACCACTGAATGAGACCTCGACACCCAAAAGCAAGTAGGTGGTAGAACTGTTGTTTCCTCGTTATTCATCCTCGTATATTTATTCATTATCTAATTCTGCGTCAAATTTATTACATAATATAAGTGAATAGTTATGTTTTCAATAGATATATGTAGCATCTATACGTTTTTACTTATGCTTGTTAGAAAATAGTTAGATCACGTCGTATATTCTCTATAGAAATAGTTATATAAACGTTTATTGAAAAGAAACTCTACATGAGACTTAAAGACTCATTTTTGTGAATAATTTTGTGAATGAAAAAAGAATCATTTTTAAAACTCAGAACGTATCGTCGTGTCTGATGAATTTGTAAGCTTGTTTGGCGCTAGAGTGAAGCACAGTCAAGGCTTCGAAACCCTGGGCGGGTGGGAATCACCCGGACGAAAAGACATGACAGTGTTAACAAATTCCGAATGTAATTCGTAGTTTCGAATGGAATAGTTACTCCTAGTTCTTGGCCAGTTTTCTTTATGCTTTTAAGAATTTTATTATATGGAATCACCAATAAATTTTTGTTTTTAGTAATGATTAATCGTAAGAAATAATATCCTAGCTGATTAAATGAGCATTGATATTGGATTATTAGGGATAACGTAGACCTTAAAAAATTTATTTTGTTTTTTCCCAATATTCTCATCAATATATATATTAAAAAAGGTTGCGTGCCAACCAGGGTATGCTGAAAGTGTTCGAACATGGTCGAGGGAAGGACATAGGGGTCAGCATGTGGGAAATGAAAGGAGAGATGGGGAGTAGGGAGACTGATTTCGTAGGTGGATGGGGATGAAGGAGGTATTAGGATATCTGGGCCTAAACGTATTCAGGAGGGTGAGAGGCGTGCAAGGGATATAATGAACGTGGATCGTTGTGGTGTATTGTAGGCGAGTGAGGAAAGATTAGGGAATGCCTTATCCGCTTTTGAAACTTCTCCGTTGGTTCTTTGTGATCCTTGGGGTCCTCTTTTCATTTGGATTCGAGTCGAAATGAGCTTGATGATTATTTCCTTAACCATATACATGCACGCAATGTTAGTATTTGGCAATAGGGGTGATAATGGGGCAACTTATTTTCGACACTGTCGACTCTCAAGGGCCTCTCGCGCTCATAGATTCGAAACAGTTTTTTTCATGCTAGAACGTGATCATATGAGGTCGGTTCCTTCTCTGCGCACTATCCTCATTACCTCGCATCAACTCCGCTTGCATATCATCAGCCATATATCGGACTAAAGATGTCTAAATCCCCTTGTAAGTTCAGCCATTTATCGGACTAAAGCTGGAATATGGCTAGATCCCTTTGTGGGTTAATACAATCCTCGTTTTCCTTCATTTTTCTTTATGACCTTGACATCACCCCCAAACATATCCCAGAGGTAAGCAATTTACATAGGTCATGAAGAGCAGTGGACCCAAGACCTATGCTTTCGGCACACCAGTGGTGGACACCCCCTCCCACCGTCACTCTATGAAAAGGCTCCTATGAAACGCGTATTCTGTCCTTATCCACAAAAATGACATTTATTCTTATCCATCATAGGGGTCCCGTCGCATACATCTTGTCTGGAGATTTTAGCTCCTTTACCAACCTCGTATGTGATGGTGTTAGTTTATGACGCGCAACCCTGCTTGACTCCTGTTTCGCTCGACACGGGTTTCCCCTCCGATTTAATGAGCGTGTGGAGCCACTTGGTAAATACATACCAACATTCTGACTAGGCTCATGGGCTCGGACAGTTGTTCTTCGAGCATTTCTACCGCTGATTCAGACTGCGCCAAGGGGGATAGCCACCGAACGAAAGGTAAACAGGAGAAAGACTATTGAATTACACCGCAAAAAACTCCAGCAACTTCGCAGAAGACTTTCAGCAACGTGTTACCGAGATCAGACTATTTGGCAGCTTATTAGACTACTTGGTAACTGAGGAATTGAGGTTATTAGGCAACTGAGGAACTGAAATACAGAAAAGAAAATTGAGAACAGAAAAGCCTCTAAAATTTCGTAACCTGCGGAACCAAAATGACAAAGGGACTGTACGTGGCACAAGGTCAGAGACGAACGCTTGGAAACAAAGAAGGGTCCCACACCCATCCTTGCGGGGAAACGACAGTATTCAGTGCTTATGTACCGACACGGAGTGAGGAGCGTAGCATATTGCGTACACTGTATTCCTCGCTGGATACAGACCGGGTCTGTCTCCATGAAGACTTGGAAGACTATCACTAACAGTGGATGGCGTGTATGAAAGATTATAGGAGATTTCTTTCTGACTATATGGAAGACCTTTGTAGAATCTACGCTCGTTTCTGATTAGCGATAAGGCTAATGGAAGATCCTGTTGGTCCACGATTAACGTAGCATCTGTGACGGATGTAGATTTATCGCTAACAGATTAGAACTCTCTTAAAATCCTGTTTGTTTCCGACCCAAACCACACGACATAGGTTAACTCATAGGCAAAGCCTCAGGTGAGATGATTTCAAACTTGGTGTCTATCGAAGGCTTTACACTGGCCATAATGATGATTATAGGGTAGAGTTTTGAATCTGAACATCTGTGGCACCTCGTTCGACAATGGTAAGATCCAATTACATTCCAACACCACTTGCAGCACGCCAGGTGTGTTTGGTCAATAAGGGGTAATGCTCTTTTTATTCGTCAATTCTATTTGGTCACGCACTGGTAGAGGAACACCCCTGTATACATGGCTCTAACCTACAATTGGCTCGTTGGGAACATGTTATTCTGTTCTCCCATTAAGCCTGTGCCAATATGTACTTCTTCTTCGGGACTATCTACATATGTTGGTAAATACGAAAGCTTCTCGCTAACTGCACAGAGGAAAAAATAACCTACATCTTTAATGTACTCAGAACATTATCATCGTCGCCAGGAAGAGTATGAGGCAAAGATCATTATTTTCCTTAAGGCACTGTACAGTCGCTGGTGATAATGGACGGTGTTTATGATGGTGGCCACACCATCGTCAGAGGCCATATGTACAGCAAGCCAACCAGCCAGCCAGCTAGTCAGCCAGCGTCCCTTGCCTGTCCATGTGAACCTGAACGTATTTACGAACGGGTGAGGATTAGCTATGTTATGACTCCATCTCCCTCCACCTGTGTTGGTATCACCTTCCACCCTCACATGGTGTTTAATGCGAGTGTGGATGGTGGTAGCCGGAACGTGATAACGGTGATAACAGGAGGAAGAATTGAGAAGATGAAGGAAATAAGAAGAACATTAAGATAAAGATTCGTCTTCTCATACCAAGTGTGGAGGACACGCTGGTCTGCTAGCGTGACGAGGAGGACACACTCACAGGTCTCCTGCCGTAGTGTGGAGGACATACACGTTCTCCAAGTATAGGAGGGGAAAGGTTGGTCCTCGAGTCACTCTCCCAGGAAGAGAGGAGGCGGGGGCCCCTCCCGACTTCGGCGAAAGATGACGTCACACGCGGATATTCGGTTGGTGGGTCTTTTAAATCCCCAGCCGACGCTCGTAGCCGCTATGTGTTGCTGGTCGCCATCTCCTCTCAGTGTTATTCCTAAGACTTTCACTACGGAATAACTTTCTTCTTATCGTCATCTGTTTTCGTATTATGTATAAACGTTGCTAGTGAGAATGGCTTTATTCCCCCGTATAAAATGGCTTGATTTTCCCCGCAAAGAATGGCTTGGTTTTCCTTTAGAGAATGGCCTGATTTTCCCTTATAGATTGCCTTGATCTTCCCGTATGAAATGACCTGATTTTCCCCTAGAGAACGAATTGATTTTCCCGTATAGAACGATTTGATTTCCCCTTATAGAATGGCCTGATATTCCCTTATAGAATAGCCTGATTTTCCCGTATAGAATGACCTGACAACCGTATATAAGATGATTATAGTCTTGTCATCATTCGTTTGATCCGCTTTCAACAGTTCGAATACCCTGCATAAAAAGATCTTGTGATGACAACGAAGGTTGCTCCTTATTTAATGATCCTCATCTGTTCATGCAGTAGTTTGTCTCCTGTTGTTTCCCCCCTTTTTTCCCCTCTCATTCACCTTGAGGGGAAAGTTTGAACCCTCTCGGATGTGATGAGAGGGGAAAAGGGAATTTCTTAGAATGAGATGGTTTAACTTCAATTCGTAAAAAAACACAAGACTCTATTTGCGTGTGAGGAATGAGAGTTAGATACCGATATTCGTAGAAATAACGAAGGTTTTCACGTAACGGGAATGAACAGTGACGACTCATATAACAGGAATGAACAGTGACAACTCATATAACAGGAATGAACAGTGACACCACACGATCAAAGAGGAAATATCACTGTAAACGTGGATCAACAACAGGATATACAGCAACCTCTGGAAAATGTCGTGGTGGCGTAAACCTTAGAGAGACACGTAGGAATTTCAGCTTAAGGGCTTGGCACTTGACTCAAAAGGCACTGGTGTTTGTCCTTGTCCCGACCCTTGCCTCTGGCCTTGTTTTCCTTTCCTGATGTGTGTGTGGAGGTGAGGCAAGGCCACCTTTAGTGGCCCACGGACCCTCCACAACAGGTCTCTGGGTCTATAAAGACCCTGGGTTCTTTCACTTTCAGCCCATTATTGCTGTAGTATGACGTAATGTCCACCTCGAGCGTGCGTTCCCATACGTGTCTGGATTTTGTGGTGTGTTCACGGGTCTCGGAGAGAAAGCGTAGCCCCTATCCCGCAGCCATAAGTCACTGGCTGGCCCCCATTGCAGTGGCGAGTATACGAAATTCTTGCATTAGTCTTGCAAGATTAATAAACGAAGGCTGGTCGTGTGTTCCCATGCGTCTCTAGTAACTACGCTGTTTATTTAAGAGTTCTCGATTGTCTAGGACGCTTACAAATGCGTAGTTCCTTCAATAAACAAAGCTCTCACTGAAGCTTGATTAATCAAATTGATACATGTAAGTTCTGAAGACCAGCGAAGCAGATTTCTCCAGTTGACCAACGATGGCTAACTGCTATCCACAGGTAGAAAGAAGGAGGCAGAGAGTTCCATCGTGATGACGTATTTCGTCATTCCCTCCTTCTTTGGCCCGAGAGGCTGTCCATCATCCTCTTAGTGACCTCTAGTGGTAAACTGATGGACTAGCATTCCCAGCTCCACCGTTACTCTACCACAACCTCAGCTCGTAATATGATGATACGGTTGTCGCATCAAAACTACGACGCCTCCTTGACTAAGACCACGTCTGTAGGTAACACTTGAAGTAGAAAACGGATGATATGTGTATAGAGAGGATTACTGGAAGGGTCTCAAAATACACGGCTTTATATTACCTCCCTGACAGCCAAGCCCAGCACGATTGTGGTTTGGC
This sequence comes from Panulirus laevicauda, assembly GCA_032273605.1. NCBI lineage: Eukaryota > Metazoa > Arthropoda > Malacostraca > Decapoda > Palinuridae > Panulirus > Panulirus laevicauda. The sequence goes on along the minus strand of JAUTXX010533981.1, from coordinate 1,369 downwards.
GGGCGTGTGAGACGTGCCCAAGCGTTTTCTCTCGACTAACATGACCTACACCCGAACACAACACATTGACTCGTCTCGCTCCCTTTCCAACACCAGTTCCTGCGCCTCTCGTATCTAAACCCACAAAACTGGTGTGGAGGATAAAGGGTATTTAGAGAAGATTCCTCAGGATTCCTGTTAATTCTTGCGTGAACATGAGGGACATTATGATCCCATTAGACACAAATTGGTTTGCAAGTCTTGCAGCCATAGGACGTGTTGTCGTACGCATCTTGCAGTTATCGTACGTGTCGTCGTATGCATCTTGCAGTTATCGTACGTGTTATCGTACGCTTCTTGCAGCTGTCGTACTTGTTGTTTGTCGTACCTTACCGCACCAGGAACCAACGTTCGTGAGAGGGTTATAACTCGAGCACAGCGTCCAATGGCTATGTCGTTGCTTCGGACGCTGAGGACGACAGTCATAAAGGGAAGAGGCGAATCTGGTCTCCTCCCCCCCACCACCCCCTGCATACCAGCGGTGGTACGACATCCCGTTGGCCGCCGCCGACCCGGATATACTCCGTCACCTGTAGTCTAGTCTGCTTTCGGCAGGCAACTGAGGAACGTAGGCTTCCCCTTGGCAATGATCAATGATCTACCTTTTCCCTTCAGCTCTCTGGATGGCAACATGAGGAGTAGAGATATGGATTATCACTTTAAAACATCATATAATTACTTTACCACAAATCGCTTCTAGTTTTGGATAATTAGGCTAAATGTAGGTTCGTCTTGCAGGAGTTTTGAAGTCAGTAGTTTCGTCATTTCTGAGTGGTGAATGAAGGCGGGATGGGGTATTTGCACTGCCGTGCGATCCGCAGCTTGTATACACGCGAGGGAAAGAGAGATGTTGGCCTGTCCTTCATGGCCATGTTGGCCAGTTTGCCATGGCCACATTGGCCATGTCTTTATGGCCAAGTGGACCAGCTCTTCATGGCCACATAGGTCTTTTTTCATAGCCATATTAGCCAACTTCATGGCCACGATAGTCAGCTGTTCATGGCCTCGTCTGATTGCTCTTCATAGCCAAGTTGGCCACTTTTTTCATGGTTTCGTTGGCCATCTTTTTCTCGGTGGTATAACGGTCAGCGTAACTGACCGCGTCACGCATGCACGGGCCGCCTGTGGGTCAAACCTGCATAGGTTCGAATCCTGGCCTTTGCAGCCTGTCCACAGTCCACCCAGCTGTTCATCATCCCCATAAGACGAGTACCTGATGTATACTAGGGTGTGTGTGTGTGTGTGTGTGTGTGTGTGTGTGTTTACATAAGGAATGGTACGTATATACAAGGTTAAGAACCTAGTCAACAGAGTGTAAAACTTTCTCCCC
>JAUTXX010533971.1:0-10898 GCA_032273605.1 Panulirus laevicauda | reverse complement strand
AACATTTTCTTTAATAAGCTGTTTGTCAAAGACCAATGCATGTTTAACACACAAGTTTTCTGTTGTTGATATCAGTTTTTCTCACGACACGTTTTCCATTATCAGGCAAGGTGTCAATTAGCTGTCCAAATATTCATTTTCACTTTATTCTTGAAATACATGAGACGTTTCAGGCACACGAACACTGCTCATCTTCAGTCAAATTTATCATAAACGATACAACATAGTAATAAAGGACACAACAGGGACAAATCACATCTTGAATTGTTACAAATGAGAGCGGTGACCGTAGATGATGTGTTGATTGGTGGACCGTGTTCCCTCGGAGTTCATTCGTGGTAGTGTGGTCGGTAGGGGGTCGGTTGTAGGGTTTGCCTGGGGTCTCCTCACCTGGGAGAGAGTGGTGGAAGTAGAGAGCGGGGTCATCTGGGGTGACGTAGAGAATGATTGTAGAGTTCTAGCTTGTCCTGTACTTGAATGGTGTATAAAGGGACTATATTCTCTTACTTTACATGGCTTCTGTTATCTGTAATCTTGCGGTGACGTAACGAAATTTCAGAATTATGTTTTCCGTAAGATGCTGACAAGTGAGATTTACGTTATGTTGTTGTTGCATATGTAGTTTAAGGACTCTGTTCTGAAGATGAAGTGTTAAGTTAGTAGTCACTCCGAAGTAGTTAACGTTGTTTACAACCTCCAACAGGGAAGGAGTACTTGTAAGCTACACTGGTTTATTGTAGTTGGTTATTGTTCTGTGTGAGGTTGTTTCTCATAATGTAGTCACTAGTTTTCTTGTTCTTGTAGTAAATAATGATGCTGAGATGTCCTTCAGGGATATTGCTGGAAATGTTCCTATCTGTTATCTCCAGGATGCTGCAGGGGTCGAAAAAGAGGACTGATGAAAGTTGGGGTGAACAAGCATCAGCGTCACATGATTACTGTATTTCTGCTTTACATTCTTGTCAGTGTTTAATCCTCTGTTCATGTGGTGTAACACCACGAACTCGTGGCGTTTGAACTACTAACGTATATCATAATCAACTTGTCTTCCACAGATGAAGTAAGTCTCCTGACGATGGTTCCTGAGGTAGCGAGCTCGCGTTACCCCTTAGTGCGCCATGATTATGATGCCACATTCCCCCTGCGACGTGGTCTCACCGTTCCAATGTTGAGGCAGACATGGTACATCTCAGTACCTTAGTGTGTGGACACGAGTCGAGGACATGGCCAAGGTGGTTGCCTTAGGAGCTGTGCAGTACAAGTGAGAGACGAGGGACTTGGCGATGGAGGTGAGGATCCGACGTGCATTACTGGCCACCTCGGTAAGATGGGAGGCGCTCTGATCCACCCCTGGACGTCGTCCACCTGACCAGAATGCGCGGTGGGAGTGGCGGTCAGGGAGGGCGACAGTCCCCTGGGGGTAAAGACATCCAGGACTCTGGCCACCACACCGACTCCGAGGAGGAGGAAGATGAGGGACATCGTGAGCCGACGCCACACCACCACCCGGAGCGTCCAGACGCCGCGGAGGATTCCATAGTCCTGGAGTCCTCTTACCCTCCTGCAGGAGACTATGTTGACGAGGAAGAGGAGGAGGAGGAAGATGCCCTCGAGGTAGTGGTGGAGACTTTGCTGGGAGACTCGTACCGTGTGAGAGTCTCCCAGTGGGACACAGCGGCCGTTCTAAAAGGACTCCTCCATCGCACGCTGGGTAAGTATACACACACACACACACACCCACACACACACACAGGCCCACCTGCTGAGCGTGGCAGTCGGCTCAGCCAACCCAACTGTTAATCCTCCCTTCGCGGCTGGTCGATGAATGGGTACCTGGCTGAGGCTGTGTGTGTGTGATTATTGCTTTTGGTCACACACAAATCTACGTAATACATGGGGCTGTACGAGTGTAAAACTCCCTTCCTGTACAATGGACACTATAGGGGGTATTATAGCAGTGGATAGTACAAGGGGGGATTATATCACTGGATAGTACAAGGGGGGATTATATCAGTGGATACTGCTGAGGGAGGATTATATTAGATAACACCACAAGGGGGATTACATTAGTTTGTGAACACTACAGGAAACTAAACGAGGGTCAAGTTAGATAGCTGTGAAAAAAATACATCTGTTATACTGTAACTCTGTGTGTGTGTGTGAAGCAAGATAAGTGGAAGTCCGTATGAATGAAGAGAACATTAGCAAGTGAAAAAAGAATGTGTATGATGGTAAGAAGTAAGAGACGGGGAATCACTGAATGTATATATCTTACCCCATATGAACAATGAGGTACGTACAGTCTCTTTCGTGTCCACTCCTATAGTCAGTGATCCTCAGCTCTCTACCAATTAACCACAACATCCATGTGTAACAAGACACCACAAATCCTTATTGAACTGATGGATTAGATTCACTTACAGGCTTAAATACCTCTCATACTCAATATCACATAATATGTCAGTATTTTAGGTGTCTAATGTTCCCAAACAAATTTTAATGTTGATTTTTTATGTACTGTGTACCTTTGTGGAGACTAATGAAATTTTACATAATGGATCACAGTTTAATGTTGAAATTCTTCAAGATAGGAAGAGTCATTATGCTTTCCCAGTGATAGTTAGTGACAGTAATAGGGTTACTTGTTACCTTTACTGGTGGAAACGTCCGTTACCCTTTGCGCACATGAAGTAATTCTTACTTGAGTCTGAATTGGAATAGGTTTTTATTGCTTGTACAGACTGCTTGCATGCACGGTAGATGTAACTAATGAAGACAGACAAGTGAAGGTTTGGTAGAAAGATACAGCAATATGATACAGTCTCCTGTATTTGGAATAAAGGTTGATAGAAAGTTACAGCAAATATGATACAGTCTGCTGTATTAGAAATGAATTTTGGTATAAAGATACAGCAATACAATCTGCTGTATTTATGGCAATATCTAGACTTATGTTTGTACGTCATACCCGGGCTAACGCCTCACTCATATCCCTCAGGCATCCCAATGAACCACCAGCACCTCATCTTTGGCCCTCACGAGCTGCTGGATGAGGTGTGCCTCATGGAGCAGGGGGTAGTGGATGGCTCGACCCTCAGGCTAGTCCTGGCCATGAGGGGAGGCCCCATCAATGCCCGTCGTCTCCCCACACACGAAGACATGCTCTGGCGAGAAGTGACCGACTATATTGATGTTAACAAGTAAGTATTAACATGTGATCCGTATCATGCTCTAATTCACCCGCTAGTGATTGTGTTTCAGAGACCTTCTCCTGTGTCACCCTCATATTCCACCATCCTCACTCTTTAAAGTAATGCTAAGATATTTTCTTCTTTGTACGAACATTTGTGTTTGATTGATTGATTCCTTTCAAAAAACAAATGACCTGCCTTTGCTTGTGTAGTTCAGAGGGCAACTCTTCTTTTCTTGTCCAGTTTAATGAGTTTTAAGTTAAACATGAAATTTGCTTATACCTTGCATAGTAATCTATTATTGCTGCTGAACTTTTTGATTATCGTGAGGTTTTTGAATGGTTATATTTACAATAGAAAGAATGATAGCCAAGTATTGTACTACATTTTCCAAATTTGCTTTTACTGAAGTCTGTGGTAAATATACCTTACGGTGTGTAAACTGCCAGTTCTAGAAAATATTGTACCATTTCCATGGTTCCTCCATGTTGTAACGTAAATCTCAGCAGAAGAAAAGATGTGCCCAAACTTGATTTTACCACAGCTTTTATAACTGTGCCGCATCTAGATGATTTCCTCCGCCATATCTTGGAGATTTTCCCATGTTTTTGCATATTGTCACCGTCATTAACTCTTCCTACATCGCTCACTTCCCAGTAGCAACCAGGTCTTCCACGTACCCTCCTGCCGTGAACAGAACCAGGAGTGAGCGAGTCACAGGTTGGGAGATGAAGTCAAGGCTATGGGTGTGTTCAGGAGTGTGTTGAAGGAGAGTTCAGTTTACATTAGGGCAAAAGTTGGGTGTGGTTGAAGACACGGTAGTCCGAATTACAGTGTTGTTTAGATGCGAGTCCTGAGCCCAAATGTGAAGGAAAGGAAAAGGATGAACGTGCCGGAAATGATGATGTGCCTGAGGGCGATATGTGGTGTGAGGCGTGTTTGTGCGGGAAATGACATTGTGAGAAAGAAGAGTACTTGTGAGCACTGGTCTGATAGGACGGGTCAGGCAGGTTGTGTTACGATGATCTGGACATGTGGAGAGGATGAGTGAAGAGAGACTGACAGAGAGAGGATCTATGTATTAGAAATAGAGGGAGCAGAGGGAAGGGTTACCACAAGAAGAAGGAAGGATGGAATTAACGATACTTTGGAGTATTGGAGAGTGAGAGGCGTGTGTTGTACAGATAAAATTCCAGCGATGTGGTATAAGGGGGGCACAGCGTGTTTTCTATTATGGTGAACCAGAGCCTAAATGGGAGTGTATGGGGCTCGACTGAAGATGGTACACTATTGCTTAGAGATATTGTACACGACAGCAAGACACACAAGGATGTGTGTTAAGGAAACTCACTGTTTACGTGTTTTGGACAATACTTGCAAAAGTCGACGAGGTGATCAGGTGTACAGTTATTATTATTAATATTATTTGTTTAGTAGTAGTAGTAGTAGTAGTAGTAACATAACAAGAAGTGAATTATATAGGAATTATTTCTCTTGTTTTGCAAGACCGATACCCTGTGATTAGACCTTACCTCTGAGTGACGTGTGTGTATATATTTATTCGTACAGAGAAGACCTGTGGGAGGGAGTAGGTGGTCGCACGGTGACGCTGCTGGTGCTCCGGGATGGTGATAATGTCAACCTGTACCGGGTCGTGGAGAACCAGGATGGCTCCTTCTCGCCACTCAATGAGTCGTGGGCGTCTACAGGAAGGTCAGTCATGCACATGTACACACCTACGTCCATATGTACAGTCCTATACCTACGTGTGTGTTAATTGATGAAGATGACTGGACACTGGAGACGTCAAGATGTCAAAAGAATGAACCGTGAGTTGGGATATGATATTCTGGTGTGAAACAGGATCACGAGAGACCAAGGGAGGCTGTATTCCTACGTGTACTGTAGTCTTCATCTTGAAAACATTACTTCGGGATCTCTGATCAGGAAGAGGCATCGGGAAAGCGTGAATATGGTACAGTACGAGAGTTGGATCACACCAAGTACGAGTGATATACTGTGGACAGATCCGTGGATCACACGAAGTACGAGTGATATACTGTGGACAGATCCGTGGATCACACGAAGTATGAATGATATACTGTGGACAGATCCGTGGATCATTCTCGACTGTACTCGAGGTTTAACATGGGCAGAGAATCAGTCAGTGATGTAGTGGTTAAGCTTATGTATCCAGTTGGCTGATCCCTTAACCCAGATGAACTTACACATAAGGTGCCAAATGTTGTTACATTGTGTGTTTTCCACAGGAACACCAGACTGGTATGGCAGGTTAACCACCAAAAGCTCATTCTGATTTAGGGAGAGGCTTGAATAGCTGGTTTTTGAACCTTTATATTATATTTGATGAACCCAAATTAGATTATTTCAGTTCTCACCTATTTGCAGTTGTTTACAAAAAATTACTTCTGATGAGTTGTTAGTAAAGTGCACATGTCACTCCATGATGGAAGAAAAAATGCCCATTGATGTCTTGTTTTAGATTAGCTACGACTGTTATTATATTCAACACGCATTACATTACCATTGCAAAATTAAATCATTCATATTCCAACGCTATTTCTGTATCGTATCAATACTGATCTTTTACCATCTTTTTAACTCTGTAGATATAGATTAGTATTTTCTACTCAAACCTGTTGATAACATTTTGGTTTTTTTTTTTCCCTCCACATACATGTGTTTTTATGTATATATTTTTCGTTTACCTGATCACACTTTCCAGCGGTGGCCAGACCGATAGGGCAGCAAATCAGACAGCGGAGGTGATTGAGGAGGAAGCCAAGACCAGAGCTCGCATGGCAGAGATCAGAGCCCGCATGACAGAGCTGAGAATCAGGAACAAAGTACGTCCGTCCGTCCTGTGGGAGGAGTAAATGATCATGTGTTGTGGAGGTTTGAGTATTACAATATCTTGGAGATCAGGAGAAGGAAAGTTTGCACATTAAGAACTTTATTTCTGTACTATAGTCTTGCAGAGATACGCTTATGGTTCAAGATGTACTAATGTTATACATTACCAGCCTTGTACTTTTGATGAGCCCTTATTCACAGCAAATCCATTTTTAAGAATCTGATCTTTACTGTAATATGTTTTCTCCTCCCCTTTGCTTAGCAAGCGGCGAAGTGAGGTACACGTGAGAGCAGTGAAACAGATAGTGACACAGCGAACATTGTGCCTTATACATAAATAATTTCCACTTAATAGGAAACAGTTTTTAGTTAATACATTTCTATTTTCAAGCTTGTTCCCTGTTTCTCACTGTAACGAGGTAGCGCTAGGAACAGGCGAAACAGCAGCCAAATTCGCTCACGTCCATTATCTAGCTGTCATGTATAGTGTACTGAAACAAGAGCCCCCAGTTTACGAGCAGGTCCCCTGACTGCTTCATATGCCATGGTTTATTCCATTGACAGCATCTTGTCCCCAGGATAGCACATCTTTCCAATTTCTTCTAATCCGTGCATGTCTTACACACTCTTGCAAGTTCAGGCTCCGAGTTTCTGTAGAGACAAAAAGTGTCTAAGATACGTAAGGACTTATATTGACCACAGTACCTTTAGCTCAGATCATGTCCAGTTTATTTATCTTAAGTTTTAGATGATCATTATTGCTGTTTAGCCAAGCATGAAGTATATTGCAGATTTTTTCAATATTCAGTTGATTTCCATAAGTTTACATGATTATTTTGTGGTTTGTATGTTACAGCTGTTTTAACACTATGATTTATTATGAAGGTACCAGTTAGCACCAAAACCAGTGATCTATGTAAATTTAAGATTATGAAACGGGTTGTCTAAGAGATGGATGAAGGCAAATGAGAATGAAGAATGAGGATCAGAGTTGTTATGAGTAATATGATGTTACAGAATGAGGAACAAAGACGTTACGAGCAATGTAATGCTATGAAGAAAGTATGATGGAGTTTGGAAATGTGGAGAGAGGGATAAACAGATCGTATTGGAATGAGTGGCACTGGACTTGCAGAAGACTGCAACATGAAATGTGTAAACCAGAACTATATCGGGTAGTAATAGTACTTTATCTTTCCAGGCAAGAAGAGAAAAAGGCAAGATCTCCTCCTCTGCCCAGCGGTCGTTAAGTCGTGGCTCCAAGACTGGGTCTGAGCAACGTGAAGAACTGTCCACTCCTCGACTAGATTTGTCACAGGGATTTGAACGTCTTGCGGGCAGAGGATCTCGGCCCAATACCCAGCAGCGTAGTGCGGGCAAACGCGTCCCTACCGGCAACCCCTGGGCGGGACGGAGGTCACGTCCAACCACACAAGAACGCTCAGAGTTTCCCCATACCAGCATTTCAAGGCCAACCTTAGAGGAGTTGCCCAACGCTCACCCTCGTGTTCCAATCGACTTCAGTCGCCGGAAACCCCTGGACAACATCCGTCCCCAGGGGGATCGCGCCCGCCTGGCCTCAGTGGATGAAGGCCAAGGGAAGAACTACATGCCGCTGCAGCTGCCAGACACCTCCAGCACTCAGGTTCAGAATAAGAACTACGACTCGTACCGCAAGACAATAATGAGGCATGTCAACTCGGGCAGCCGCGAGAACCAAGACGGCAGTAGTGACAAGCGCACCCCTGAAGCTTGGCCCAGGAGAGATATTTCTAAGCCACTTTATATGCTTCCTGAAACGGTTTCCAGATCTCGCCGTTACGACGGTGACCGCCTGAACCATTCGCACAACCAGGAGCTCATGCGCGCGGCCAAGTCGAACGCAAACAACAGGCCAAAGACTTCTCCCGAGGTGCTGGAGCGGCGGCCAGGCACCTCGGGCGATCAAAGCACCATCAGTGAGCGTATACACTTGCGCGCCCCTGACGATCGCCTGCGTGAGTTGTGTTCGATTTTGGGGTCGTCCAGGGGTAACTCACGACAGTCCCACCACTTGGGGAGTTCCCAGGCAGAAGCAGTGTTTCCTACCTCTAGTTTGTCCACAAGTCTGTCGGGCAGCAATGGTCTATCCAGCAGCCATAAGAACAAGTCAGTGTCCGTGTCTTTAGCGTCCTTACGAAGTCGTGGTGCGACGCCTCCTTCTCCAGGCCCGGGTGCTCTGGTAGCTTCTGGGTCACGAGAGCAGCGGGATGTGTTGCGAGAGCTGATGCGTAGTCAGGGTGGAACCTCAAGACGAGCCACTCCTGAAAATGTTCCCTTCCCCAGCAGGCGTCCAGGTAGTGGACGGGCGCCTGCACCCCCCACCCACCACCTACCTCCCGTTACACCACAACGACGGAGGGGTCGTCGGAAGAGGTGTGAGCAGTGCTCCCAGCGTCTCGGTGTGGCGACAACCTACGAGTGTCGTTGTGGTGGCCTCTTCTGTGCTCAGCACCGCTACGCAGAAACGCACACTTGTACTTTTGACTATAGAACCGCTGGCCGCAACATGATCCAGATGACGAATCCTCTAGTGGCGCCTAATAAACTACCCAAGATATGAGTGATGTGTGCCCGCTTTTGATCCTAAGGAGGTGGGGGAGGGGAAAATAAACCATTTGCTTGACAGTGCTGTAACATAGGAGTATTGTGCATAGCAAGTGCCTGAGTGTTTCGTTTCACAAGTGTATTCGTGACTTCCTGACAAAATTCACATTACGTTGGTTATCTTCATTCAGTATGTTAGTGCTATGATAAACAAAAGCATTATTGCATTTCAGGACATTGCACTATATGGAGTTCCTCCGTTCTCATCCCAACTTATCACACAAATAATCAAAACACATGTGTATATCAAACATGAATCCAACATGCTCAGATTTCTGGTGTATAAAGTAGAATGTACAATACACTACCCAAGTTATTTTCTTTCACTGCAAAGTGTACTGTGTGAGGAATGCTGAGGCATGACGTGTCATGTGGAGTATAGATATAGATATATTTCATACAAAACTCAGAGACCATGCTCAAGATCCCGCAGCACTGGGGTAATCTGAACAGAGACCACTGCAGTGTGTGGAAGTCACAGGTTAAAATCTAGAGGTAGACCATAATTCAGGCTCGTTATTTCGTGTTACCTACAGTGATTAAAGTGACGTATAGGACACACGTTTATGATTTAGTTTTTGTTATTTCATTTCTGTACTTGAGTCAACTGGAAGTTTTATAAGTTTTCTGTTAATTACTTTAGTGCACGTATCATCTACACTGTTTATCACCGATGCTGTTGATAACTGGTTTGGAATGAAAACGTATTGTACTTGGTCGAGCGTCACTTCTACACACTGCAGATGATGCTGTACTGTACAGAAGGTTCTGGTGGTGTGGGTGATGTCACCAATAGTGCCCAAAACAACGTCTTAGTTATAGAAGAAGCTCTCCTTGTGGTAGTTTGCTCATTAGCATATCTTAAGAATGTGGTGTCGTGTGCAGCCATTGCAGTATAGACAGTTGACTGTTGTGTCCTTTCCAGTCTACCAGAATTGAATCAAGTGAACTGCTGGTTACACACATACTGTGCAGGCAGGTACTGTGCAGGTTGGGTTCTAAAGAAATAAATTCTTAGTTAATTAAGGACAAAAAAAAAAAGAAGAAACTTCTAGCATTTGGAGCCCCTAATTCTGAGTACCAGTTCCTTCATCACCATCTGCAGCATTAGATAATGAGGAATTGTGCTTTAAAGCACAATGATCACATTACAAAGAAGAAGCATTTGCATAAGGATAAGTATTTTCAAGAAGGTAAAAAAAAAGAAACGCGAAATGGAACACGTCAAAAATTAAAATTAATTGCCTGTTCATTATGGTAGAAACTTACATACAGACTGAAGGTAGGGAAGTCAGAGAGATCATATGACACCATGTGTTGATGATAGCCACTGAAAGTTCATATGACACTTCGACTACAGTTTGTGTTCTTAGGTGTAGAATAAGAGGGAGTGCTGTGGAAACAAAGAAAATGTAGGTATAATCAAGGTATATTATAAAGATTGGAAGTGTAAGAATGGCATGTGGGAGTGAGAAATTCATATAACATCGTGCATAGAGATTATGTAAGGCTGTATGTAATCATCCTGACATCATACATAGAATGTTTAAGGTTGTATGTAACCATCCTGACATCATTCATAGAAAATGTGTAAAGTTGTATGTAATTATCTTTACCATACATAGAGAGCATGTAAGGTTGTATGTAGCCATCCTGACATCATACATAGAGATTGTGTAAGATTGTATATGATTATCTCTATATGGATGATTATATGCTAATGATTATCTCCTGTTTACAGCCATAACATCGGTGTTGAGGGAACTGTGTCATGATCCAGCTCACTCAGATGGTAAAAAAGACATGAGACATGGAGACACCCAAGCCTAGTACTTAAACAGGGTGTACCAGTTACTTAGGATGACTTCAGCAGCTTTGAATTACGATATCATGATAACAAATGATGGTTTCACAACATTGGTTACTGATCTTATGATGGTTTTCCAGGTATTATAGCTCATGTCATGTGCGTGTGCATTACACAAAGCTGTTTGTAAGTTACATTCCCATCAGTGTCATGAGGAGGTATGCTGGTTGGAACTTGTTCATTTCAACGGGGAAGTTGTGGAATAGTTGCAATGGTGACAATATGTTTATAGAAGCTCAAAAAAAGAATTTAGGTTCGTTTTAACATTTCGCCAAAGGGGAGCCATTATTCAATTATTCAATATGGGGATAGGGGAGAAA
>JAUTXX010533960.1:0-10898 GCA_032273605.1 Panulirus laevicauda | reverse complement strand
TGGGTGGGTTGGGCCATTCTTTCGTCTGTTTCCTTGCGCTACCTTGCTAACGCGGGAGACAGCGACAAAGCAAAATATATAAATAGATAAATATATATATAGTATGCACCGAAACCACAGCTCCCATTCCACATCCAGGCCCCACAAAACTTTCCTTGGTTTACCCCAGACACTTCACATTCCCTGGTTCAATCATCATTGACATTGGGGAGAAAGAATACTTCCCACATATTCCCTGCGTGTCATAGAAGGCAGCTAAAAGGGGGGCTGGGAATTCTTCCCTCATTTTTTATTTCCTAAAGGAATGAATGTAGGGGTTGGGCCAGGTGAGGACATTCCCTCAAGAGTTCTGTTCTTAACGCTACCTCGCTAATGTGGGAAATGGCGAGTAGTATGAAAAAAAAAATAATACTGGATAAGGTCACACCCTCCAGTTACCTTGAATGGACAGTCTCTTCTACTGGACAAAACACCAACATTCTAGGCATCAAGTATGACAAGACATCACCCGCCACACCAGTAACAAACACAAAAGCAACATGCAAACTCATTCTTCTTACAGCACTGTCTAGCACCAGATTTGGGCTAGAAAATAATCCTTCATGTTATGCAGACAATTCATCTGCACAGCTTTCTACTGTGCCTCACTTGCTTGGTCTATCATCCTCTCTAAAGCAGGTATAACAGAATAGTGCACTCAGAACAATCACTTGTTGTCTAGCAACTACAAACACTTAACACCTCACAATGAACCAAAGATCATTCCTATGCAGACCCACCTCAAAATGTTTGGATCCCAGTTCTGTGAAACAGCACTAGACCCCTTCCTCACAAACTTACCACCAACCCTCAAATATAATTAAAAACTTCCCACCCTAACCATTCTACAACTAACCAGCAACCCCGTTGTAGAGATAAAAAAAGCGAGACCATGCTTCACACTTCTTTCACCACTCATGAATCCCACCACTCCACCAAATATATCCTGACAAAACACATACATACTGAAATAAATTGATAAGCCCTAAACAACCAACCTCCCAGTTTGGTTTTAAAATCCAGCTCTCCATACATACTCCTATCAGAAACCCCACTCCCGAGACAAACTTGAGTCACACTCTCCTGCTTATACTCTGTGCTTAACACATCTCTGCAAACAGTTTCAAAATATCCCAGAATCTTTCATGCTTATGATGCAGCTACCATAAAGAAGACACTGAGCACCTGCTTCTCAATTGCCTTGCACATAGATGCACTAACATCACAACACTCTATGACCTGTGGTCCTGGCTGGTGTGCATGGCCTGCCCACTCAGTGTTGCATGGGCCTCCCTCACAAGGATATAAGGCACCTCCTGGGGCAAGAAGTAAACAAGATAATGTCTATCTATCTATCTGTACCTCCAATTCCTGTTAACTGGAACTCCCTCAAGGGGATGGCCAAGTCAGTTGAGTCTATGTAATTAGTGAACTCCAGTGCTGCTTCTTATCCTTTAGTGCCTCACCCTTAACAGGCCACTGGCAGAGGGCAACTCTTGCACAGTGTTTGCAGAGATTCCTATTTAATTTTCCTTCTGACTGCTTCTACCTAATACTCCAGCCTTATGTTCCCACCTATTACAAATTCCTAATGTCATTGATTCAAAATCTTTTTCATATTCTGTTTTGATTAATGAATTGTGGACCATAATTATTAGTTGGTTATTTTTCTTTTAGGAGTGTGATGAGTGAATCTGCAAGTAGTACTCTTGAAGATTCCAGATGCTCTGTTAATGCCAGTCTTAATGGTAGCATGAACAGCCTGACCCCACAGTCATCCCCTCATCAGTGTGAAGTCACAGCATCTCCCATTCAAGGTTTGACACATAAGGCACCCACAGGAACGGATGATCTGGACACTACACTTGGCAGCCTGAAAATAAGCACTCCATTAAAAGTTGATGCAAGGAATCGCTCCAGTACTCCATTTTCTCCAAAGCTTCTGTTTTCTGAAAAACCGGGGTATAACCCTAAACTTAATGACACTTACTGCAGTCAGAGGAGTGGTACAAATTCTTCACGACTGTCTGCTAAAAATATCACACAGTCATCATGGGTTGCTGGGGGTTACTGGGGCCACCCCCTGAGCTCATCAAGAGAATTTTCACAGCATGTAATACCATCTTTAGGGTCTGTTCATGTGGGTCAACCATCAGTGTACCCATTGTCCCGATCATCTAGTCAGAGTTCAGGGTTTGTTTCACAGAGTAGTGGTCCACCACCATACAGGGTACATGGACCATGTAGTTTACCAAATTCACGCCATGGCTCTAATTGTGGGGACTTAGACCGAGGTTCATTGCTGTCTGAGCCCACTTATAAAACTTGGGGTTATGCACCATCAGTTTATCCATCTGACTCGGCATCCCAGTATAGTTATAGCCGATGCCAGGGACAAGCAAAGGGTGATGCTCAAAGTCTGTACAGTTGTGCATCTGTCTTAGACTGCTCCTTGCAAAGGACACCATCCCCAACAGCCAGTAACTCTTATTTATACCACACTGCCCTTGGAAACCTTAGCGAAAACTCAAGCAACACAAGCAGCCATAGAAACACAACTAAAGTACAAGCAACAGACACATCTGTTTTGGAGTTGAAGAAGAGAAAACCAAAAGAACAATTGACCCAGAGTTATCGTAATCCATGGATTGCATTTTTTCTTGGGATGAGTATTGCTGCTAATGGTTTCCTTGCTGTTATCCTTTACTTACATACAGATATACAATCCCTTATTGGTAGTTGATTAGACTAAAGCACTTAGGTTTGATACGTATTTACAAATTGTGGTTTTCCCTGCCATTGTATACTGTAGCATTATGAATTCTTTGAATAAATCTCTGTAATCATTAGAAAGTATTTATACAGTGATTACCAATTCATCCTGTATACTTTGTGATGTTTTGTAAATTTTGTATATTTTTCTTTTCTTAAAAGACAAAATGTCCTTTTGAATTAGTACAAAAGTAAAGCAAAACACAGCCTTAGTATGTAAGATTAGGGTCTGTTCTTGAAAGTTTGTCAAGTGAAATGCAAGCATAACTCAGAATTTTCAGTGATGAGTATTTCTTGCATTTACAGCCATTCCATTTTCCTTATTGTATTTGTGTAATGTACAACTGTGATAGTGTTTGATGGTAGAGTTTTATGTAATGGATGGGACCAGACAATAGCAGGGAATTTTGAGCAGTAACCAGTGACTTATAACGGTTCTTTTTCATTTGTTGATGCATAGTTATCACCTAAACAGAAAATATTGATTTGGAATTGTTATATATTCATAATTCATTGATATGAGTTCTCTGTGTGGAACTTACTGTAATTGTCATTAATTGATAATGAGAAAACATTTCCTGGGAATTGGATCCCCCTAACTGCTTCTCCTGTCTTAGTTAGGTAAATGTAGAAACGGTTGAACCCAGTGTCATTTGCATGTATGCTCTCCCTTGCAGTCTTATATAATGCGCTTCAAACAGAACCTACCCTCCACAACAAACCCTTGAATGCATCATATACCTTCTTTCCATGGTATTAAGGCCCTAAAACTCCAATCTTTCATGCTATTCTTGCATCATCTTTTCCACCTTTCACTTTCCACTCATTGATCCTTTCACTGAATCATCCTCCACTTATTCTCTCCATAAAGTATGTCCAAACCATTACAACACACCATGATCAGCTCTCAGCCATTATTTATTTTATTTATTTATTTATTTATTATACTTTGTCGCTGTCTCCCACATTGGCGAGGTAGCCCAAGGAAACAGACAAAAGAATGGCCCAACCCACCCACACACACATGTATCTACATACACATCCACACACACACATATACATACCTATACATTCCAACATATACATATATATACATACACAGACATATATACACATGTACATAATTCATACTTGCTGCCTTTATTCATTCCCATTGCCACCCTGCCACACATGGAATGATACCCCCCTCCCCCTGCATCCGAACGAGGTAGCACTAGGAAAAAACAACAAAGGCTACTTTCGTTCACAATCAGTCTCTAGCTGTCATGTATAATGCATCGAAACCACAGCTCCCTTTCCACATCCAAGCCCAACAAAACTTTCCATGGTTTACCCCAGACGCTTCACATGCCCTGGTTCAATCTAATGACAGCACGTCAACCCCGGTAAACCATTGGGCTGTGGTTTTGGTGCACTGTACTTGACAGTTAAAGCATGGATGTGAGTGAATGAAGCCATTTCTGTGTCTGTTCCTAGCGATACCTTGCTACCATGGAAAATGGCAAAAAAGGATAAAATAACACATCTTATATCTAACTTCCATGCTGTTTCTCTGTAAGGTGGCAAGAGGAATAGAAAACTAAGCATTCAAAAAAAATTCCTCTCAAAGCTTTTTCCTCTGTTCTTATTTTTGGAAAGAAATAATCCATGATTTCCGAGACCCTACCCCTACCCTAGTTTGCAACCTTTTATGATATGCATGAGATAACTGTGAGCATTTTTCTACCCAATACCCACTATACATATCCTGCTAATCTATAACTAGAATATTTTTGATAAAATGCTCATACATTCAGACCATGGATTTCACATTACCTTCAAAGAGAAGCGTTGCAACACACATAGTGTTCACATTAAATCCTCGAACTTTTGTAATGTATAGTTTCTTTATTCCATCACTGAAGAGGCCCATCAAGCCAGTGGGAGGTTTTAGTGCATGACCTGAAGCAAAAAACTACATGGATTATTCAGACGAATCTGCTTTTTGAAAACTGATGAAATCATGTATCAATACACACACACAGGAATACATGGGAAGTATTCTTTCTCCCCTTTCCCCTTGGATAATACACACATAAACATTTATCTATTTATTTCATCATACTTGATTGCCATTTCCTGCATCAGCGAGGTAGCACCAGGAAAAAGACAAAGAATGGCCCAGCCACTCAAATACACATATATATATACATAAATGCCCATACATGCACATTTACATAGCAACATATACACACATACAGATATATACATACACAGACATATAAATATATACACATGTTCATATTCATATTTGCTTGCCTTCATCCATTCCTGGCACTAGCTTACCCCACAAGAAACAGCGCTGCTACCCCCTGCACAGTCATCTGTACTTGATGCTACTTACTAATGCGAGAAATGGCAAATATGAAAAAAAAAAGTTTAAACATACTGAAAGAAAAATCCAAGAACAGGTGCACAATCCATCAATTTGCCATATGAATATTTTGATAAAAACATGAACACATAAATATATAAAGAGTTATGCAACTCCAAGACTCCCTTTATGGGGTTCCTCCAGTCCTGAGGCTGTGTTCCATACAGGAGAAGGGTAAGGTAGACTCATTTGGCATGGAAACTTCTTTTAAGTGATTTCCTTCTTGGGGTCTCAACACTTGTAGGTATAGTCTAGGAACATCCACATAAACACACACATACATTCATATGCTCCTGATGCTACCTCACTAAAGCAAAAAACAGCACCACGTATTCCCTGCGTGTTGTAGAAGACGACTAAAAGGGGAAGGAGCAGGGGGCTGGAAATCCTCCCCTCCTGTTTATAATTTTCCAAAAGGAAGGAAGGGAGAAGTGGGCCAAGTGAGGATATACCCTCTAAGGCTCACTCCTCTGTTCTTAACGCTACCTCAATAACGCAGGATAAGGCGAATGTGTGAAAAAAAATTAAAACACTACAAATTACAAGCATTTTAACATCTATACAATACCAAAAAAGTCAGTATGTGGCTTTCTGCTGCATTTACCAGCAATCAAATTGTTAATAAAGTAAAGAAAAAGTTATAGCATGAAACAGCACTTACCAAACTTGAACTGTTCATTATCCATTAAACGTATAGAGGCTGGTTGGCATCGGTGGAGGGCAACTTCACGCATACAGCTAATGCCGCTGGAGAAATCTGGGAAAACAATAGACCCATAGCGCTGGACAACAGGCAGAGGGCGAATCTTCATAGTTACCTCAGTTATCACACCAAGTGTACCTACAGAAGACACAACAATAACCAGTCTTGTCTTTTCAGATGCAAAAATCACTGAATCAGTTATGGGTAATATTCTCAATTGTTTTTATTACTACGATGAAAACAATTTACATGTTTATCAGTTTAATTTATCCTTTTCTTCTTTCATGCTTGATCACTGTTTCCCACCTTTGTTCCTTCTTTTGAAAAGTAACAATACAGGAAGGGAGGATGTCCAGTCTCCCACTCCCATCCCTCTTAGATGCCTCCTACAACACACAGGAGATATGTGGATAGTATTCTCTCACTGATCCCCCAGGATAAGTTTAACTAGATAAACATGCCAATTCATATTACTTAATATATTGGAATTTTGGACGATACTACTGGCAGAAAATGTAGCAATGGTAGTGGATTGTTCCACTGAAAGCAATGAGGAGAGAATCTGTTAGTATACAAAAAAAGAAGCAAAATGTAATTATGAATTTTGTGTTTCGGAAAGGTGAATTGTAGTGTGCTGCATGATTGTCGTGACATGAGGATTAGCTACAAGAATTTCAGTGCATGGTTAGCATGCTCAGCAAGGATTGGAAAGTAGATGAGATTTCAGATAAAAAACAAAATGGAACTGCAACAGCTCTAACATGGTAAAAAAGTAATAGTTACGGGGATATATGAAAAGAATGGTGCAACCTGCTTGTATGCATGCTTGTGAAACATGAGTCTGAAAAGACATGATTATTAGCATAATGAAGTAAATTCTGATGGGCTTCAGTGATTAACTGGAAAATGATGGGAAGGCAGTATAGCAACAATAACAAGCACAGCCAACTGCAATGAATTATTCAAGTAGTATGGGTAAATAAAGCGAATGTAAACAGAATAACTAAGAGTATTAAAATCAGGTGAAAGTTATTAAAAGCTGGAGAGAGAAAAGATGAAGAGCAAGAAGAAGGTTTGAGAAAGAGGGTAAAAGCAGTTTCCCTGGGATGTTTTACTCATTTCAGTTACTCGAATCATTATACCTTTAAATCAATTGGTTTAAGAATCATCTCCTTGAGGACCTTTAAGAAGTAAAATCATGATCTGAGTCCAAACATTTCAATCTTAGGTCATGGCACTGACATGACTTGACAATCAAACAAACAGGTTGGTAAGAAGGCACCGGACTCTCTGACAAAGATATCCACATGAGAAATCACCCTTAATGTCAACCACAAACTGAAAGGAGCTGATCCCAGCATCATGTTGGATTACATGGGCCTTAGCCTTGATGGGGCATCCATCAAGATGCTGCAAACTCTGTATATGAAAAATGCTTGAGTAAATGGATTTTTCACCCTGCTATGGTAGGAATATGGTCTGTCATCTCTAAAACAAGAATAGAATGGTATGAGTATTTTTCATTGTGTACTGCAAAACTGTAATGTTGTCCATCAAAAACTGTTCCTCTTGACCTGGTTTCAAATCAATCAGAAAGATGAACAGCCTGAAACGACCTTTTCTTTCCAGGTATATGATAACTCTGAGCCACTGCCCGTATTCCTACTTCTAGGGACACTCTGGATATCATATCTATTACATGTTACACTGGAATCTGAGAATGAATGGACAACCATTGAATGTAGTTATGAATGTAGTTCTGGATGAAAAAATAAAAGCAAAGGACAACCTTTTAATTTCTCCCTTGTTATATTTAAAGACAATGCATCCCATGTATGATAGTAACGGTGTCGTCAGATTCTGCCCGACTGGGGTCACACTATGTGTGAAGAGTCACCTCTGGTGAGTCCATATTAACGTCAGCTGACAAAAGGGAGCACCATCTTGTCAGAGAACTTCTTGCTTCAAAGGAGTTTATCCTGGTCCCTCTACTAAGTGAAGTGCAGCTTTGGAGCTGCAGGAGCCCTGAATGGGGGTTCTGGGATTATAGCCAACAGGTCCCCTTTGATAAAAGGAGTCCTCGGTTTGTATGATTATAATAATAATAGTTTTAATATCCTCTCATGAAACATGTACTACCTGATGCCTATCTCATATCTTTTATCAATCTATAACTCTGATGCCCATTCCCTTTGGGAACTCCCTTAAGAGGGTGGACAATGGAAAAAGTCTCCATAACTGGTGAACTCCAGTGGTGCTTCTTAGCCTTTTAATGCCTCACCCTTAACAGGCAACTGGCAGTGGGCAACTCTAGCAAAGTGTTTCCAGAGGCTATACTTATTGTTCCCATTGACTACTTCTACCTAATGTTCCAACCTATTACTTCTACTCAATGCTCATTCCTAAATGTTCCTACCTACTATTCTTCTTAATGCTGCAGTCTAATATTCTTACCTTCTACCTATCTTATAAAGATTTTATATGTAATCAATTACATTACTCTTATTTCAATGGCCACAAAACAATTACCCCTTTCTGTATCTATCTCCAGATAAAAAGTACACATCTGTTATAGTGGTAATGAAGGCTGATATCCGTGTCTTTTAAAGGTAGATGTGTTATATTTATCACTGTACAACCTAAAAGTCATTAAAGATTTTCAGAGGTTCACCAATGATTTCAAGTGAAATATATGATAATGAAGACATTTTAAGCTGCACCTGGTCTAAAATGCCTCTTACCTTCAGATCCTAGAATGAAATGGTGAACATCAGGGCCAGCAGAAACCCTAGGACCTGCTGTGTATCGCTCCACAGTACCTCTTGGTGTAACTACTTTCACCTGGATAAGAAGGTCTTCAATATTACCATAAATGTTTTTCTTCATCCCAGAAGCTCTTGTTGCAACCCAACCACCCAGACTGAAAAGGAACCATTGCACAACAAGTTCTTTTGAAAAGAAAATCTTGAAATTGTTTCAACTCACTAAAATTCTAACACTGAACTTAACCTAGAATGAACAAAAATTTTTTAATTCTGTGTAGGCTATACAGGTGCATAAGGTGATAATATTCTACACACAATGATGGAGTAAAAAAAAAAATCTCACTACAAGCAACAACAATACAGCACTGAAGCTCAAGTAACTAACTAATGAAAAGGATATCCTTATGAGCCAAAGAACAATGTTGTCTCAGCATAACTCTGAGTGCACTGAACCAATACAATGAGCAGCATGAGGGCAAAAAAATACAAGGGTGGAGAGCATGAGGGTGAACAATATGATGGCATGAGGCAAGAGGGAAAAGAGTAAAGGTAAAAGAAGTGGGAGCATGATTTGCTAAAGTGAAGGGTGAAGGCAAGAGGTGTGCAGCTGAGATGGGGTTAGTGGAAACTGCACAAGAAAGTTGACTAAAAAGTTGATAACTAAAACACACACAAAATAACCAAATTTAGTGAAATGAAAAATGAGTCAACAGAAAAAAATCAGAAAGGAAGAAACTACACTGAATGAAAAATGAAGGGAATAACTACATTATTTGAGATCTAATCATTCACCATAAGTCCGTCACATAGATCATGGAAAATTTTTCATATGGGGAAATAGTTTTCCTTAGTCTGTGATACTTGTGTGCCTTCTGATTAGATTAAGCCAGGTGAATCAGCAACTGTATTCTTTGCTCACAAATTAGAAGATTTGTTTCAAGGCCAGAATTCTGTCAAAATGATTAATCAAATGCCTTAATGTTGCTGCTTCATATATAAAGTTTAAATATAAAGATATGAGGAAATGATTGGAGGGTGTGAGGACAAGAGACAACCTATCAATTCTGTTTCAAGAGGGAAGACCTCAAAAAGACTTTCGAAAAATGATCCTTTTGAAGTCCAAGAATAAGTTGATGTGGGTATGTAACATGCACAGCAAAATTTCTTTCTTACCTTCTACTAATCAATAAAAAAAATGAAGGAGACTGGATTTTGGTGACTTGAAAAACACCAAGGCCAACATCTTTTCTACTTCATTACAAATGTACTCAATGCAAAGGACCTGATCTTGCTACTCTTTCTTAATGTTCGTACTGTCAGTTTTCATTGGGTAAGACAAATAGTCCTCTTTTCCATGTACCTTTTTCTTGACATTTCTTTTCTTTTATGTAAATAATTATCATTTCCCACATTAATAGGGTAATGTTATAAACAGATGAAGAAGCCTTAAACAAAAAAAATCCTCACCTGTCTCTTCCTTTGTTCCTTGTTTTGGAAATTAATATAGGAGGGGAGAACTTCCAGCTCCTTGATGCCACCCCCTCCCACCAATCTCTTTTCTACTTCTTTCCTGCACATATGTCCCTACACTTCCCTTTTCTCAATCACTAGTGATCCAATTCCTCATTGCCCCACTCACTACCTATGACGTTACCTGAGTAATACTATTCTCTTAATGCTGTCTCCTAATTTTAACTTTTAGCTGCAATTACTCCTATGTCTTTTATCTTTCCTTACTGCAAATTTCTTTTTATGCTTGCCTCTTGGAAACTGTAACAGTGCCTGAAGTGGAGATGAAATAATGAAGTAAAGAAGGCTTTGAGGTATCAGAGCCCAAGCATTCACGAAGGCAAAAGGTGTACATTGGACGAAAATAATCACATTGATGTGACATATGGAAATTGACATGCTGTTAATGGGCTGAACCAGGGTAAAAAGATGGTCAAAGTATACCATGTAGTAAACTGTTGGACTTGGCTGTGAATAACAGACACTGATTTCAATATATTACACATAGCAGCTATAAAAAAAGAGTATAAATGAGGCTCTTGTGCATTTCTTCCAGATGTTACATCATGAAGGCAAGAAAGGCAATCAAATAAGGAAAAAAATAAATATATATATATATACCCTCCCCTCCTTGTATTTTAACTTTCTAAAAGGGGAAACAGAAGAAGGAGTCATGCGGGGAGTGCTCATCCTCCTC
>JAUTXX010533949.1:0-10898 GCA_032273605.1 Panulirus laevicauda | reverse complement strand
AAGGAATTTATCACCGAATGACTCACTTCCTAGTCCACCCCCCCCCCAAACACACACACATACACACAGACACACACACACACACATACACACAGACACACACACACACCTTACATACTTCACACTCACCCCTTTCTCTAAGACCCTTGCATTTACCTTCCTCACCATTCCATCCATAAACAAATTAAAGAACCATGGTGACATCATACACCCTTACTGCAGACCCACCTTCACCTGGAATGACCCACCCACTTCTCTACCCACACACACTCACTTTACAAAGTTTCTAATAGCTTTACTCGTACACCATATATTTGTAAGACCTCCCACAAGGAATCTCTATCAACCCAATCATATAATTTTTTGAGATCCAAAAATGCCACATAGAAATACTTGTTTCTCTAATTAAAACTTGAACACATTCTTTAAAGCAAACACCTGATGCACATATCCTCCACCACTGCTGAAACCAGAGTGTTTCTTCCCAATCTGTTGCTCTGTGCATGCCTTCACCCTCTCAGTCACCACTCTCCCATACAAATTACCAGGTACACTCATCTCTGTAGTCTGAACACCAGCTTTAAACTCCTTGCCATTCATACAATGACACTATACACACATTTTGCTGATCCTCAAGCACCTCACCATGATTCATACATACAGAGAAAATCCTAATTAACCAATCAACAACATAGTATTGTCACCCCCTTTCCTAAGAAATTGAACTACAGTACCATGCACTCCAGCCTCCTTGCCACATTTCATCTAACACAAGACTTTCACCACCTCCTATGTTTACTAAACCACTTTCCATGACTTTCTCTTTTCACATACATCCCCAACCCAACCACACTACATCTACCACCCTATCATCAAACACATTAAAAAAAATCATTCAAAACACTCACACCATCTCCTCCTCACTTCATCACTACTTGTTCCATTCCCTCATATGCCCCCTTCACAGATGTTCCCATTTGTTCTCTTGTTTTTCTCACCATCATCATCTTTCCAATACATCTAATTCTCTCTAAGGTTTACTGATACTTACTCTTCCCAACCCTCACTTGCTGCCCATACAACTCTCTTTTCTCTTTCACTAGCAACTTTACCTCATCAGCTACCACTCACTACCCTTTCTCACATGCCCACCTCTTGAATGAGAAACTTCTGTTGCATATGCTGACACTGTTTTCCCCAAATATCTTCCATTCCTTACCCACTCCCCTAGATTCACTTACCCTCACATTTGGCCATTCTACACCCAATCCCTCCTCACATTTCTTCCCAAAAGACTTTTCCAAGCACACTTACTTTCACCACCCTCTTCTCACTTGCAACATTTCCTCTGTTCTGAAAACCTTGCCTCAACTAGGCAATGGTCAGGCATCCCACCAGCTACTCCTCTCAACTCAAACACATCCAAGAATCTCTCTTTTGCATATTTATCATTTGTTATGTAATACAGTAATGCCCTCTTACCATCTTTCCTACTCAGCAACATATACCTATGTATGTACCTCTTCTTAAACCAGGTATTCCCAATTTTTCAGCACAACTGCACAATATGTTAACCATTCCTATTCACCTCACTGAATATCCCATTTTTCCCAATTATACCCTCATCTGCCACATTGCTCACTCTTGCATTTAAATCGCCCATCACTTATACAGTTTCTGATCTCTTGCATCATAACTGCTGATACACTCACTCAGTTGCTCCCAAAACACTTGTCTCATTGTCTTTCTTCTTATGGCCAGGAGCATAAGCATTAATAATCACTCACCTATTGCAATCCACTTACATTTTACCCATTTTAGCTTTTGCCCTCACATGAATCCCTAAGGCATTCCCAAACCATTCGTCCCCTTTACCACTGGGCTTTGTTTCACTTAAGAGCCAGAACATCCAGGTTCCTTTTCTTAATACTACCTCTCTCTCCTTTCCTCTCATCTTGGAAATATGAACCACACACATTCATAACCCCAGCTTGAGCCTTCAAGGAGGATGAATACTCCGTGCTTGGCTCCCTCTGTTCCATCTTTCAGAAAATTAAATAAAAAAGGGAGAGGGGTGTTTCCAGTCCCCCACTTCTTTTTCCTCTACCTCAGAGGATACTTTTGATTAGTTTATGTCTTTAAAGAGCATATGAAGACAGTAAACAGGAAGTTCTTTCATGTTAATGGCCTTAGATTTTTTTCTTCTTCAACAATGTTCATGATATCTGACTGGAGCAGAAATAGGCCAGTAGGATTACCTCCATCAAAACTATGACAGGAATATCATTTGATTAAAAAACACTTCTTCTCGGGTATAGCATACAGATATATTTGTGCCTTTTCTCTGTTACTAGTGCTACCTCGCTAATTCAGAAAACAGTGAACAAGTATGAAAGAAAGAAGGAATTCTCGATGGAAGAAAGGGAGACCCATAAGCAAGAACATAAAAATGAAATAGCAATATAGTATTATATAGCAAATTTGCTTAGTATAGTTCCTCAGGGTTCTGTCTTGTCTGCTGTGCTTTTACTCCTCCTTATCAACAATCCTTACTTCAACCAAATGCACTTGTGTTAATGACACATTACTACATTCCTCCACTTCTTTGGAATATGCTTCATCTTCTCATGCTTTATCTACATCCCACTTTGTCAGACTTAGATAAGCTTTCCCTGTGGGGCAGTTGCAACTTTAATGTCTTGTAAACCCCTCACAACCTCTCCATCAGTAAGCAGAGTAAACATACTTGATATCACTATGACATATATCTTGGAAATCTCTTACACAAATAGCTAAATCTGATTTATGAGAACAAGAGTCCCATTCAGATGAACTAAATTTCCTCTCTCCAGTACAGTTGCACCGAGAGCACAAAAGAGTGATTCACCCATGTATGAAGTACGCTCTCACATCTAGGAAGGTTGTAGCTCTACATATTCACTTCACAGGCTCAAGTCCAAAGCCATTCAATGCATTAGCTCTCCCTACTTCCCCCATGTTGCAGCATTAGTTCTCTTGCCATATTTTAGGCATATTACACCAGTTCCTGCTTCTGAGAACTGGCTGCATGTGTGCCCCCTACCCTTAGCTAGACCATTCAGTACTTAACAATCCACCGTTTCACTTAAATGCTTTAGGGCTGTTGTGATGTCTATTTCTTTCTTTATACTGCAAAGACTTAGAACCTCTTTTACTGTCATATCTTTCCTAAGAGCTAAAACCTACCCTTTATTAATATATTATGCAAGTTTTTTTCCCTCCAAACTGAAAAATTATTGTTTTCTCCTCTCTCCTTACATCTCTTTAACTCATTTTAATGTTTTATTTATGGCCTAGCCTCAATGAAGGCCTTTCTCTGTGACTGAAGCCTTCAATATAATGAGGAAATTAGGATCACGAGGATAGATAAAGAATGTAGATATGAGAAGGATATGTGGTGTGAACAAACCTTAGGAAAGATGAATGGATAAAGTATTCAGGATATTGTAATCATGTAGAATGCATGTCAGATGAAAGATTAGTCAAGAAGATATACAGAAGGTAGACAAAGGCTAAATATATTTCTGATATTTGGGAAATGAACTGGGATGAGATACAATGGGACCAGATTTTGTATGGAGTTGATGTGAATGAGACCAGTTTCTCTTAATGAATCAGCATGGCAATGTGTCTCAAGAATCTGTACAAGCATGAACTATTCTGTTACACCAACACATTGTACACAGGTTAAGGATGTGTATAATATGAAAGGTTATGTGTGCTTGATCAACCCCATGGAATTAGGAATGGAGGTAATGTTTGTGGATAAAAAGTTTTTTCACTATAATGTTTAAGACTATTCAATTAATCTCATATATTATCAAAGTGAGACTTATAAAATCCTTACTTGTGTATAGCAAAGGAAAAAATTCCCTGGTTCTGGTATATTTCTGTCTGTACCATTAGACTGTCCCTTTGTTACCTCTGTTCCACCATGAAGCTGAAAAACCCCTAAATTCCATTATATCATAATTTTCAGTTTCAAACTTTCAAATAATTCATTGTGTATTAATACACATATTCACTTATCTTACTTTCTAGCAAAACAAAAATCAAAGGTAAAATAAGATGGGTCAGAGTTTTTGAATAACATTTCCCCAAATTAAACTATTTCAGTCATTTGTGTAATTTCTTTTCTGTCCCAGTTTTAAGGCTCTTGATTCTTTTGCTGGCAATAATCAGAACATATGATGTACTGTACAATTAAATATGGTCTTTGTCATAAAATTTAGCAAGTGAAATTGTCACATTTAGCTGAATCACTAACAAAGCCTTTGTGTAACAGAGGGGATATGTGTGGTGTAATGATTGCAATACAGGCACTTAGCAAATATGAAAAAAAAAAAAAAAAAAGCCCAGTCTGAAAGCAGAATGGACTATGACAATCTGCTGATTATATGTGATAGTAATGCTGAATAAACTTTTTAATGAAAACTTTTTGTATTATTGGCAAAACTGCAATATGTTTTATTCTTTATGCAATATGATTATATTGTTTAATTTATGAACATATCAAGAGATCAAAACATTTATGGAAAAAGTTTCATCAATAATGTGGAGAACCACATAGTATTTAAATGCAGATTGAGATTCAAAGTGTGGAAACTTTTTCTAATGTAATGGGATGTGCCTTATGCAATGCATTTGGAATTATCATTTATACTGTGAGGCATACTAAGAATGGAAAATGGGGCTTCATCACCCTCTGAAAGCTTGAAAAAATAGTGTTCAGGAATAAATCAAGGGGATAAAATGGAATTGATGGGGATGAGAAAATGAATATTACAACAGAGTAATAAGAGAAAAACATGAGTACAATGATCAAGAGTACCACTGAAAGAGGAGTAGCAGAAATGAAAGCATGTCTCTTTGGCTTTTAATTTGTGGCACATAATTCATGCATGAAGTACACTGTAATAATCCTACTTCATTCCAAAATAACTTCTGACATCAAATTTGATCATGGTTTCTTTTGCATTACAAATTCATCTCTGTTCAAATCCCTGTTCTCTGTATTTCAGACTTTTAACCAACTGCAAATAATTCAAGCAAGAAGTATATTAACCCTAAACTAATCCTCACATTTACACCTCCCCTATTCTCCTCACAGTGCCATTTATTAGTGACATGCTTTCCTTCCCTTCCTTACAACTTTGATATGACCATTCTTTTTGTGACTTTCTGTTACACCCAACCATGGTCATACACCTGCCCAAGGAGCATGGGCAAGGAAGTAACGTCTCATTAAATTATTCTATAGCATCATGTATTACAACCAGAGTCCTCTATAGCATCATGTCTTGTAACCAAAGGTACCTAATCAACAGTTGGTAATGCAATTGCAAACAAATGAAATTATGAAAACCTCACCTAACCTTCCTAGCAGTCAAGGTTTATTTTAAAGTGCATTACTCCAGTCAAAATCTGTCCCTCACAACCATGAAAATCCAACGCCAACATGGAGCCACACAGGGATATCAACAGAAGACCCATACAATGTACCCCTGCAGCCAATGAACTGAATGCTGATAAGTTTCTACTATCATTCCGGACACTAGGGGAGATAATGTGGTTTTCAAAAAAAAAAAAATTATATGCACTACCTATTTTACTTAAGCCACATCTTTTCCTAATATACATAACCTCTGTCGCATTCAATATCGTTCATAGCATATCAGTGCTCCAAATGATGTTCTGTAGGTCACAATCAGTCAATATTCAAAGCTAATAAAGAAGTAATCTAGACACAGTAATAAATGAACCAAGTTACTTACCTTCCGCCGCCTAGATGGTGTAGGGCAGCAACAGTCACCAAGCACCTTACAGTGACAAGACATTACGGACATTAATCACCTTCAATGTATTCCATGTCATCTTCCATGTATTCCATGTCAAGACACAGTATATAGTACTGTGTGTGTAATCTCCAAAGGCCACGGTGTATTCAAGGTAACTTTCAATTATCAAATATTGTAATATTTCGACCTTTTTCTTCACGTCCCAAAACTTTGGTATAATTTCACTATATAGTGTTTACCCGTTCTACATATTTCCTTGATTTTCTGATCTTCATTCTCACTTTCCATCATTTCATATCAAGGATCACGAGTGACGCTACCCAGATCCAGAGAGCTGCCACTTACTTGTACGCCATAGTTGATCAGACCCACACGAGGCTCCTAGTATTCACCATCAAATGAGTTCCAAATTATTATGCGATTTTGATCTTCCACCAAAAAAAATTATATATATATATATTATCGAAATACTTAAGTAACACTATTTCTAAAAAAGGTTTAAATTCTGTAATGTATTCTTTAGAATATAAATAACTTGCACTGTAATTTGATCAGGGTTTACACACACGGCGAAGCAAAAGGTTTTTCTCTTTACCAAAAGAACATGATGACATTAGTGATAACATCATCTTGTTAGTCGTCACAAAATGTAAGTCAAATATTTAACATTACGTGTACTTTACACTCTAATTCGTGCTTCTGACCATCACGGGGGACAGGGCAAAATTGATGGTATGAACGTGACGGGAGGGAGCAGGTAGCAAGGATCATGGCCGTTAGTTTGACCATCAAACACGTTGTTCAAACTTGATCGTTTTTGACCAATATAAACTTGATGCCGGTCGTTTCCGATTAGTGTTGTGATCATCTTTAAGGTTTTCTTGTTTTATAAGTCAATGGTACATGATTTTCTATCAGTTACAATAAATAGGTTAGGCTTTTATCAAAAATCGACGTCCACGGATGTCGCAAACAAGGAAGCGGGACAACTTATCAGGAAAAGTTACTTTTATATACCACTTACCATATCTGTTGCAGTCTTTTGAACTTTGATCTATATATTCACAAGCACGTATCCAGGAATAGGTCAAGTGGGGTGATGGGTAGAGGGAATTACGAATCTGTAACGATGAAAAACTCAGAACAAGAATTTTATTGAAGAAATATTTCACAGAGTGATCCAAAAGTCGTTCTGCAACTATACTACAAAAGATAAAACCGCCTCATTCTTGGTATTATTATTGTCATTATTATTATTATTATTATTATTATTATTACTATTATTATTTTTACAGAAGAATAATCTACGTAACTTTTGACGAGTACGGTAAGCAATCTTCCCCTTCTCCCTCCCTCCCTCACGCAATGTCTCATCAATGTTGCTCTTGAATTCAGTTTGTCCGGATGTTGACGGGTGTTGATGTGAAAAAAGCATTTGGCCACTACAGTCG
This sequence comes from Panulirus laevicauda, assembly GCA_032273605.1. Classification (NCBI taxonomy): domain Eukaryota; kingdom Metazoa; phylum Arthropoda; class Malacostraca; order Decapoda; family Palinuridae; genus Panulirus; species Panulirus laevicauda. The sequence goes on along the minus strand of JAUTXX010533949.1, from coordinate 3,610 downwards.
CCAGATCTTGCCCCCCCTGATTATTATTATCATTATCTGTAGGGAGTAATGAAAGGTCTAGTTTACAAAGACATTCCTCACACTCTCCCTGAACTGGAGGAAGCCTTCACAAATATCAAGTTGCTACAGGTAAGTGGGTGTCATTTTCAACATTTATTTGTAACTTGAGTATGGGAAATGTATTACTGGACTGAAACTCTCGAAATATATTAATCGTGTATGGTAGGTGCGCTGTGACTTGGCTCACACTATGTTACAGAACTGCGTTTTTTTATTTCTTTGGATGCGAAATATAATCGGTTATATCCGTCAAAATCTCATGGAACTGATTACAGCGGTTGTAGGAATGTTGTTATTATCTGACCGGCGACCATTTTTTAAATGAAAACAAATTTTTATATTTGATAAAAATGTTGATTGCGATATATAATGGAACTTTGTTTAATGTTGACGATGTATAGTAGACCATAGCTAGGATGTGCTTCAAGTTTGGTCACCATATATGAGGTAGTTCAAAGAGCTTCTAATAAGGAAGGTCCATTGGAGGACAACAAAGATGGTGCCAGAATTAGGTGAATGTTAATGGTGGGTCCGCCAACGTAATGTTGGTGGGGGACATATTTAGATACTAATGTGGACAACAGCTTGTGCAGACTGGTAGTGTTTTATACCGTAAAGGAACCGACGATTTTATCAAAATCATCATGATGGTATGGTCCCAATGGAAACAGTGTTCGTAATATGTGTTGGCTACGTAGTTTTCAGCGGTGTTGTGACGCATTAACGAACATGCTGGCAACGGTTTAATTGGGAACATTTGGGAACGTCCAGCTGTAGTCTCCCGTTGATGAGGTTAATGTTGGCAACACGAATCAACTTCGGTCCAAACTGTTGGACAACAGTGTTCCTAACACTGTTGGTGTAGACAAGGTTGCATGTATTATGCGACATTGCAAACACTGTTGGTGGCTTTTGTCCGGAATGTTTGCATCAGTGTTCCTAACACTGTTGGTGTAGACAAGGCTGCATGTATTATGCAACATTGCAAACACTGTTGGTGGCTTTTGTGCGGAATGTTTACATGAGTGTTCCTAATAACACTGTTGTCTTGGTGTAGACAAGGCTGTGATTATGCGATATAGCAAACACTGTTGGTGGCTTTTGTCCGGAATGTTTACATCAGTGTTCCTAACACTGTTGTCTTGGTGTAGACAAGGATTTGTTTATGCGATATAGCAAACACTGTTGGTAGCTCTTGTCTGGAATGTTTACATCGGTCTTCCTAACCACTCTTGCCTTGGGATGACGTGACTTAGCACTGATACTTTACAATGTTAATGTTCGATGTGGCATATAGATATGGCATAATTTTGCCCTCCGTTTGCGGGAGAAGAGTAAGGGATGACTTGACCACAGCCAGTGTTTCTAAAACCATGGTTATGTCAACAGTTAACATTTCTTCGAAAGATATAAGGATAGAAAATCCGGAGATTATAACATTTAGCAACAAACTTCGTTACAAAATATGTAAAATAATGTACTTTTATAGTATTTTCAATGAATGAATGGAATAACCCAGTGATAGAATCGTGAATATTGAAAGCAGACAGAAGTTTAGAAATTGTAAGGTAAAGTTTAAGAAATGAGGCCAAACGAATGTCGATTGGTCCTCGTACGTTGCAAACAGGTGATTACAAAAATTAACAGTTCCACCTGATCCATGGTGAGCAAACTAGTCTTAACCACAGCTATGGCCAGTATTCACGACTGAGTGGTCACTGTAACCTTGCTAGGAGCAGACATTGGTGTTCCCTGAAGAAAAAAACTACAGCCATGATCGTAGAAAACTCGTGGGAAACCTCGAGTGGTTTTTATTGTGTCACATCCACGAATTTATTACCAAAGTTCGGCATTGATTAATACTATGGTTTACGATTCAACTTCGTGTATAATTTACTTGACTTTCGCACACTTGTATTATAGTAAGATGCTCATGGTAAGAGAGAACATTATTGTGTTATACCTTTTTATTCACGGAGAAACGAACTCAAATTCAATATATTCATTGCTGTGTATGCAAGCATGTAGCTCGTCTCCCCGGCAATGCCTCAAACAGAAACTTTCATATATTTTACAAAATCCTTTAAAAATCTATAGAAAATTGTATAATGCAATTACGTTGTAATACACTAATCACATTTACTTAATAAAATGACATATTATACAGTAACATAAATACAAGTAATCTAATATCAAAGTTTTTGACTGGTGGAAAAATAGATGCCCAAGGGACAGGCAACATTGTTCAAATGGATTGTGATGGTTCTGTATATGGATTGTGATGGTTCTATGAATGGATTGTGATGGTTCTGTATATGGATTGTGATGGTTCTGTGAATGGATTGTGATGGTTTTGTACATGGGTTACGGGAAAGCAGATTATCGGAATAGTCACTTGACGGCACCAGATACGTACGCGAAGGTGGCAACATCATCCCTTTTGTAAAATAAAACTCAAGAAGTAGGACCGTATGATCTACAATTTTACCTTAAAAGGTTTAAATTGATAAATTCACGTTATAGTTTTTTCTCTCTGAAAATGAATGATAAAGAATATTAGAACGAAAAATAAATTATTTTCCAGTTCGCATGGATTTATATCACCAATGGGTAATTCTAACTTGACATCTGGGTAACCATGCATGTTTTGATGTCTGGGTTAGGTATGCAGCGTGCAAGTTACACCTGAATCACATCAGCTTTGAGTATAATGGAGTAATTATATAAATATTTTGTTAATTGCTGCAAGGAGCAGAGAAAAGGTTACGGGTCATGGTTAGCCACAATTATGTAATCTTGTACGTCATGAAAGTTACAGATAACCTTGATTACAAATATGTAAATATGACTTTAATCAATTACGATTATTGTCATAATGAATTAATGTGTGATTATTTTCCATACAAAGTGATCGTGGGGACGAAGAAGGAAACAAGAAGTTTTGCACCCGCAGTTCTCACACATCCTCTTGAAGGTGGAATGTTACCAAGAGCTGAATTAATGTCTTTGCCAAAAGACGGGTCTGAATGTGCCGTCCTTCAAAGACCAAGAGTGACAGTTTCTGGTTTGTTTTTTTCTTTTACAAGTTTAACATCATCTTGGCCTCTGGGTCCTTGCTTAATACAGTGTGAAATGGTCACAACGCCACTCTCATAAGCTGGTAAATATTTCTTCAGGCTGTCATAACTTTGAAAGAGGATTTCACAGTCAGACCTAATTTGCATGAACGACAAATGATGTCAAAATGACTCGTGCCAGTCGATATAGAGAAAATTGGGTGGTTGGGATGTTCTTGTGTAACGGAAAGAAATACCTAACCTAACGTAGCCTAAATTTGAATAGATGTGTAGAAGACAAGTGACGCTCTTCAAAATCAAAATAAATACAAAATTTAAACTTTGACAGTAACATGATAGTATTTAAAAGTTTAGACTTTTTTTAGTGTAATCGTTTCAAGATATTTTTATTTTGCATAATTTTTTTTTTTTGCTTTGTCGCTGTCTCCCGCGTTAGCGAGGTAGCGCAAGGAAACAGACGAAAGAATGGCCCA
>JAUTXX010533938.1:0-10899 GCA_032273605.1 Panulirus laevicauda | reverse complement strand
ATACCTTCCACAGAGCATCTCTATCAACTCTATCATATGCCTTCTCCAGATCCATAAATGCTACATACAAATCCATTAAACAATGGGATAAATTCTCTAATTAAAAAGAGTATAACAACACTGCAGCAACCAGGTATATGCATTAATAGAGCTTCAAATCACATAATAACTGGGAATAACAAAAGATTTAAGTACTGTACCTGATTTTCAGTTGCAATTTGCAACCGGATACAGCCTCATACACAGTTATGCAACCCTATAACTGTTCGCTGCTTCAGTGAGGAAGCACCAGGAACAAACAAAGAAACAGCACTCATTTGCTCACACCCAATCTCTAGCTGTCATGTATAATGTGCCAAAATCACATCCCTCCCCCATCCACAACCAAATTCAACAGATGTTTCCATGGTTTCCCCTGACCACATTGTATGTCCTGGTTAGACCACTGACAACACATCACCTTATACCTCCCTGCAGCTTCAGGCCCTAAATACTCAAAAACTTTTTGCTTTCCTCTTGTCTTTGTTCCTCCCCTCCTCCTTGTTTCTATCACTTCTGACACAAATATTCCTTCAATATATTCAGACACTAGTACCCCAAACCTCTTTTACTCTAATCTCCCATCCCTAGGTCTCCCACTCATCCCTCAACTTTTTACAAATAAATTTCTTATTCAGCCAAAAGTAAATATATTCTTATCAAGTTCCTGCCCTAGGAGTCCCTTCTATCTTTAAAGGCTCCAACAGCATTCTGGAGCTTGCCATGTCCACTGGGTGGGACCACAGGTCATAAAGTTTAGTGATGCTGTGTGTATGTCTATTTGGGAGAGTGCAGGGCTACTGAGTAGTGTGTTCTGTCTCTCCACTGTGGTAGTTGCATTGTGGGCATGAAGGGTCTTGGGATAGGTCAAAACAAGTGTTCGAAGTGTTGTAGGGACGGGTAATATCTGTAGTGAAGATGGGAAAGTGTGACTCACGTCTGTCAAGAGTGTGGCCTACGATGGGTGTATGTCTTGCGAGTTTAGGACTGAGCTGGGAGGGTGGTTCTTTAACAAATATACACATATACTGGGCTCTGCCTACAAGAGGCTACATCGCAAGAGAAAAGTCAACTCTGACAAGGCTGTATCACTGGGAGTACAGTCTCATCAAAGAACTTCTCACTTCAAAAGAGTGCGCATTTTCCTGCTACTAGAAATAGCAAAGCCTTGGGCTGCAGGAGCCTTTAAAAAGGTCATGGGTAATGAAAGAAGTTGATTTTATGTATACTAAGTCTTCTGTACCCCTACATGTAATGTTAATATGTAATGTATTATGCTCGTCTCCCTTTTATTTTGAACAAGTGTGATGCAATTCGTAGGCAGAAGCAATAAATTCTCAGGCAGTTAACATGCTCCCTCAAGTCTCTCTAATCTTACTTGTGTATATTGTTTGTTTGTAAATAAACTCAGTGTTAAGTCTTCACCAGCATCTTTGTTTCACCATTCCTTCATGGAACAGTGAGTAAGATCAAGGAGCAGCTTAAAAAGACTGATACAGTGACAGAAGATATTGCTGGCCAACACAGGATGCCATAACTGCCAATAGGCCCATCTCCATGTGCTGCTGACTTGCATCACTTGTGCCATCTGCCTGCTCTGAGTGTCAGCAACCATCTGTGGTCTGCTGTGACCTAACCAGGCATCTCTCGCTCTGATTTTAACAGCCCAAGGTTGACACTTTGCCCCTGTTCACCTTATGAACCAGTGTTGTTAACGAGTTTTCCCAACAACAGAGAATCACTGTCCCCACAACCAGAGTTGCCATGCCCAATAACCCATGCAAGCAAGGAGAAAGAGGTTGTCAAGTGATTTCAGAGGTGATGGGGGAGACTGGTGCCACCAGCATGTCAGTGCTGGAGAGACAGGCAGCCATAATGGAGGCCCAACAACAGCTCGCCACTCAGCAGGCTGCCCACAAGTCCCGAGAGTTGCATCAACAGCTCCTTCAGTAGCAACAGCAGTTTCAAGACATGATTCAACAGGTGCTGACCCATTCCTTGGTCGCTGAGCAGAGTACAGACACCACTGGGGCTCGAAATCCTCCATCTAAACTATCCGACATCCTGTCCTTGTGCCACAGTGAGAAGTCAGCCTACAACACCAAGACAAACCTGGCAGGCAAATTGAAGACTGTTCAAAAAATGTCAAGGCACTGCAAGCACTCAACAATGCAAACCACCAAACAAGCAGCTCACCCTCAGCAGTGTGATGGCTGTGGTGCCCCGGCACATCCCCTAAGGTGAGAAAAGCAGTGTCCTATCAGGGGAAAGAATTGCTCCCATTGTGGCAACACAGGACACTTCAAGAAAGTGTTTCAAGAAACTAGAGGATTTGCCGAAACTCCATAACAACAACAAGCCAATAGGTAAAGTTGCCTGTTGCCTGAAGCTGAGTGATGTCAACAGATCCCCAGCCAACTGTTGCGTGCCCAAAATCAACATCGGAGTGTTTTCACCTGAAGGGCCATGTCAAGGGGCTCTGTTGTGCATGCCCAACACCAGCAAAGAAATGACAGCCACTGGACCACAACTGTTGCAACAGCTAGGTCTCTGCGAGTCTGACCTCTCCTCTCCACAGGAAAAGGAGGTTCTTGAAGCAAACAGCAGTAAACTGACACCTCTGGGAACATTCAAAACAATGCTCACCCTGGGAAATGTGTCAACTGACACCACCGTAGACATATTCCATGACACTGATGATGCCCTGCTCTTCTGGTATGAGGCCAGACCCCTCAATATCATCCTGGCTAAATACCCTGCCGATGTTAACCCTAATGTCCAAAGCATTAAGCTTCTAGAAGACTTCAAGGATGTCCTGGTGAACCCAGAGGAGTTCCATCGGGGAACACAGGTACAGACCAAGTCTGGCCCACCCATGAAGATCCACCTGCAGGAAGAGGTGCAGCCCTTTGCACTTCACACTCCCCAGGCCATCCCCTTGGCCTGGCGAGCAGACACTAAACAAATGTAAGACCAAATGGTGCAACAAGGGATCATCCAGCCACTAGGTGACAAGGTATTAGAGTGGTGTTATCCCATGGTGGTTGCACCAAAGCAGAACAGAGGCGTCCACATCACCATGGACCTCAACAAGCTTAACCAGCAAGTTTTGCAGCCTGCCCATCCTGCTCCAACACTGTCATGGAGGTTGCCCCTAGTTCCAAATATTTCACCACGATGGATGCAATACTGGGATACTGGCATACTGGTAGCTTCCACTAGAGAAGCAGGCACATCTATTCACCACCTTCATAACTTGGTGGGGATGTTACAAGTTTCTACATGGCCCTATGGGATTTGTGTTCACAGGGGACAAATTTGGTAGATGTAGCAGTCACACTAGAAGGCATCAACAACTGTGCCAAGGTTGTGGATGATGTGCTTGTCGGGAACTCGACCTACACAGTCCACCTTCAGCGTGTCTATGAGAGTCTTCAACGATACTCCAAACACGGCATAACAATGAATCACGGTACATTTGTGTATGCCAACCAGTTTAAAAAGTTCTGCAGGTATGGCATTACAGCTGAGGGTGTGACTGCAGACCCAGGTAGGGTGAGTGCAATTGCAGATTTCCCCACCCCCACCAACATCACAGACCTCAGGTCATTCATGGATCTCATGAACCAGCTAGCAGACTTCACCCTGAGCATTGCAACAGTGGCAGAAACCCTCACTCCCTTTTCAGCTCTAGGAATGATTTCTTATCGACCCCAACCACCACGCATCATTTGAGAGAGTGAAAGAAGCCCTGGCCTCAACTCCAGTTTTTGCCCACTTTAATCCTGCCCTTCCTCCAGTTCTGCAGGTATAACTTGCCATCGGGACTACTACATCAAGCCCCCAAGTGGTAAGGTGCATTTGACAAACCACCATTTCCTGAGGCCACATTCCCAGGCCACCATCTCTGCCACATTGCCAGTCAGCCCAGCAACCTCCACCTCACACACCAGCGAGAAGAGGACGACAACAGCCTTGTGTGACACACAAGCATAAATGTTCCTTTTTCCCAGCCCTCCACACCACCTAGACGAAGTTCTCGCAGACATAAGCCTGGGGAACATCTGAGTATCTAAGTCTTCCCAGTTTGGACTACCCCAGGAGGGAGAAGGAGGAAGTTCATGTTATGTATACTATGTCTCATGTACCCCTACATGTTATGTTAATATGTAACATATTATGTTCATCTCCCTTTTGTTTTGAACAAGCATGATGCACTCTATCAGCAGATACAACAAGTTCCTAGGCAGTCAACACCCTACCTCGTGTCTCACTAATCTTACTTGTGTATCTTGTTTGTCTGTGAATAAACTCAGTGTCACGTGTTCACCAGCATCTTTGTTTCACCATTCCTACAGGTAACACTATGACTCTTTCAAAATTATTCATGAGGCAATTCTAAATAAAATAGGCAGAAGAAGCATTTGGTAGAAATATTAGGTAGAGGTAGTACATAGGAACATTAGGCAGAAACATTAGGTAGATGTAGTCAGTTGAAACATTAAGCAGAAGCCTATGCAAACAATGCAATAGAGATGCCCTCTGCCAATGGCCTGTTAAGGGTTAAGCACTATACGGATAAAAAGTGGCACTGGAGTTAACCAGTTAAGAGTTAAATAGAAGAGGGACATACAGAAGTATAAATGGGTAGGAAAAATTATCAAAGGGCATTATTGGATTACATACTACATGATGGGCATGCAAAAGAGAGACTCTTGGATGTGAATTTGTTGAAAGGGTTAGCTGGCAGGTTGTATGACCACTACCTGAAGGAGGCAAGGGTGAAGATTTGTAAGAGTTTTTGGAAAAGAAGAACAATATGAGTGAAAAGAGGGTGGTGAGAATAAGTGAGCTTGGAAAAGATATGTGTGTGAAGAAATACCATAAGAGACTAGATGTAGTATGGCAAAAGGTGAGTAAATGAAGCAAGGGGAGTGGGTGATGAATGGGAGATATTTAGGTAAGCAGTGCTGGCATGTGCAAGAGAAATGTGTGGCATGCAGAAGGTGGGAGGTGGGTAAGTGAGGAAGGGAAGTGAGTGGCAGGATGATGATGGCAAGTTGCCTGAGGATTGGCAGAATGAACATACAGTGCCATTGTTTAAAGGTAAAGAGGAAAAAACTGAGTGTTTGAACAACAGAGGTATAAGTTTGTTGTATGTACCTGGCATAGTGTATGGGTGTGAATCTGAATGAGGTAAATTTCAAATTACTGAGGAGTTCTATATACCTGGGAGTGGACTTTAACAGCAAATGGAACCATGGAAGCAGAAATGTGTCATAGGGTGGGTAAGGGGTAAAAGGCTCTGGAAGAATTGAGGAATGTGAAAAAAAGATAGGTTGTTATCCAGGAGAGCAAAAATGGGTATGTTTGAAGGTTTATTGGTCCCAACGATGTTGTATGGATATGTCATGGGCTATAGATGAGGATGTGCAAAAGAGGGTGTAGGTATTGCAAATGAAATGTTTGAAGACAATATGTTGTGTGAGGAGGTTTGATCGAGTAAGTAATAAAAGGTTAAGAAAGAGGTGTGGTAATAAGAGGAGAGGTTGAGAGATTTGAAAATGGTGCTCTGAAATAGTTTGGATATATATGGTAAGAATGACTGAGGAGAGTAAGAATGACTGAGGAGAGGTTGACAAAGATGATATGTATGTTGAAAATGGAGGGGAAAATGTGAAGGGGAGACCAAATTAGAAATGGAAGGATGGAGTCTAAAATATTATGAGTGGCTGGCGCTTGAACATGCAGGAAGGCAAAAGGTGTGTATGGAAGAGAATGAATTGGAACAATGTGGTATATCGGGGGGGAGATGTGCAGTCAATGGACTAAACCCAGGCATGTGAAGTGGTTGGCGGAAACCATGAAAAGGTCTGTGGGGCCTGGTTGTGCATAGATTGCATTGCACAACAGCTAGAGAACGGATGTGAGCGAACAAGGCCTTTCTTCATCTGTTCCTACCAAAACCTGGCTAATATGGGAAACAACAAACAAGTATGAAATAAAAGAAAGATATATCTACCTGTAATGTTTGCTTTCATGACATCTGGGGTTTCCTCATCACACATTGTGATGGAGCAGCAAGAATCCTGTGGGTCAGGCAAAGTCTCACAACGTTTGGGCGTCTCAGATACAACCTTCAAAGGTGGGCACCTGAAAATTTACAATTAACTTTGAAAGAAAAATTAAGACAACTATACTACAAAAACAATAAGAAACTCAACAGCCAGGAAGCATTCCAAAAGCAAAAGAGGGAAAGAAACCAATACAGAAAAGCAAGATAAGAAAAACATATACAATATGAAAGAAGTATTGCAGACAACAGTTATATAGATTTCTGGGGGGTAAATTTGTAGTGAAGTCTTTGATGACAATGCTTGTGACACTGATGGGGATATCAATGAAGTTATAATTATCAAAGTTTTCAACTATGAAGATTCATGACCCAAACTACTGGTCTGTAATGGAAGTCTTATGTTACACCTAAATCCTGAACTTTGATGTTATGTGGCTCTAAGTCTGTCTCCCAACTACCACACTTTCCTCTGTTTTGCTTACTGCTCTCCTAATTCTACAAATTTTAAATCTTTCTTCAACTATCTAAACATCTGCCAAGAGAATGTGACATCCTCACGCCCGCAAGATGAGATCCTCTACCTCAGGGATTTCGACGTTCACCACAGGGAATGGTCGAATTCCTCCCATACAGATGGTAAAGAGATTGAAGTCCTCACATTCTCCATTCTCAATTATCTAGAAGAAATTATCTCCCACCCTATCCATATTCCTGACCACTATGACCACTCTCCTAAGATTCTGGATCTGTTTTTCACCTTGAGTCCATTCCACTGTAACTAAACAATCTCACTATCAATTGGTTCATCTGATCACACTCTCATAAATGTATCTATTTCAATGCTACCTCCCACTCCAGCATAAATACTGGCACCTCAACACAGCTGACTGGAATACCTTACGTATCTTTTTTTTTTTACTTTCCTCTTATGTGAGGATGCTTCTTTCTCCACCAATGCCTAGCAAAGGTTATACGTGTGAAAATAGAAGCATTTATCCCCTCTTCCTCCAATACATCCTTGTCTTCCAATTTATGCTTAAACCATTCCTGTTCTGAGGCCATTCAGGCAAGGCAACAGGCATATCGGGCTTAGATAAACTCTACTTCCTCCTACTTCCATTCAAGCTTTTATCACAGCCCATAATCATTACAATTATGGTATCCATGACGAAATGGGTTCTATTATTCAAAGGCAATGAGATCACCTTTCATTCTATCCACTGATAGGTCTTACAAAAAATACCAAAAATGCAGATCACTTTAAAATCACATTATAGTACCCGGAAACCACTGACACAAGAACAAACGTGCAATAATAGGAACAATAGCTCACCCAAAGGAGGATGTCAGTATCTCTACAGAAGACTTCACTCACAATTTTGACCAGGATACAAATCTAACCTACACCCTCCTGTCATCTTACCTCGTCCTTCATTGACCTTCCACTGGTACATTTCTATCGACAAATCTACCATACGCCTTTTTCTTCTCTTCCACTGCATTTCTAATCCCTTCCATCCACCATGCATTGCCCTTTTTATTCCTTTATCTCACAACTTTTTATCCAACTACAAATTCTACAACCTTCAATAGCATTTCTCTAAACATTTTAAACACCTCATGTACACATAACTGCATCCATTCATTCATGGCACTTCCACCTAAGCTTTTAGTTACCTTCCTGTCATATTCCTCCATGCATTTTTTACATTCATCTTCTTGCCTGCCAACACTTTTACCTCTTCATTCTTCCTTACACCATACCTCCACTTCTTCCTGATCCTCGTCCCCACAAGAACTCCAAATTAGTCATCTCCAAAGAATCCTCTTACAACTCTAGCATCCAGCACAGCCTATCTTAATCTTTCATCCACTGCCACAGAGTCAATCAAAGCCTTTTGCTCTTCTCTACTATTATTCCTCATCCATTTATATCTGTGGATCATCTTTTGCTGAGAAAAGGTGTTTGCAAGAAATAAACCCCTCTCAACAAAAATATCCACAAGGAAACTTCCTTTCTCATTTACTCCAGGCACTCCCAATTTACTAACTATCTTACTAATTTTATCACGTCCCACTTTCGTATTCATATCATCTGATACAACCACATTTCTCTCATTCTCAAAACCATTTTTATATTCATTCAAATTTCTCCATAAAAGCTTTATTTCATCCTTACCTCATATAGACTTCATATTCACATACCCATGTATACTTCACAATCCTAATCTTTCCTTTCCCTCACACTACTTTTGATCCATTCTATTCATGTTCTGTAACACCCTCCCACACTCTCGGTGATAGCAAATTTGCACATCCTTCTTTCCCTCTTCCCAGATAATTTTCATTCATTCCTGTCCATACCATTCCTCCTTCCATAACTTGCATTAATCATTTCCATTTTCACTTAACACACCCTGCACAAAGATATGGGTAATCATTTCCATTTTCACTTCACACACATTGCACAAAGATATGGGTTTCCCAATCTCCATCACACAAAGCTACAACTTTTAAACTTTTCTACAAGCTCCCTCCTTTCACTCTCACCAGTCATTCCATTTACATTCAGTGCCATCACCCTCAATTGCTTATCTCTATTCCCCTTGGCATAACCGGTAGATTGCAGTGTTGCTTCTTAGCCTATTGTGCCTCATCCTTGACAGGTCTCTGGTGGAAGGTAACTACAGCACATTGTTTCCAGAGGCAGCAAGGCTCCAAAACTCTAAAAACTACAGTCACAGAACACCTCAGATGTTTATCTAAATATAAAAGAATTGTTCTTTACTGGAGTTGAGCAAGCCTTCCCCTTTAGTTCCACCCCTAAGGGATATATTAACAAGGTCACTACAAGATGGCAGAGTGAGACTTGGATAATCTAGAAAAACTAGAGTATCCCCTTGAGGTACTGAAACTTGACAACTTTCTTCAATTTTGAACTTTTTCACATCTCACAGTAGCAGCACCTCCAAACCTCACTTGTTATGATACTGCCACTGCACTACAGCACTAGACTCATCCCATCAGAACTATTCCATTGATAACCACCAAACCTCAAAGAGAAATCAAAGCTTGCCCCTACTTCACACTTCCTTAACCTATAATTAATGATCCCCACACACTTAATACACCACTGACATATCATACACTCATCAAAATGACCAGAGCAGACCCACAGGTTATGATCTGTAGTAAAATTATGTGTCTATGTGGGGAGAATGTGGGACAATCAAACAGTAAGACTTCAGTGTCTTCACGGTGATAGGTGCACCATGGGCATGAAGGGTCTTCAGATATATTGAATCTGTGTTTGTAGCATTAAAGGGATAGGTGATGTCCAATGTAGACAAGAAAGTAAAACTCATATGTGTCAGGAGCATGTGATTACAGATGGGTATACATCTGGTGGAGTGGTGTTTAAGATTGGGTTGGGAGGGTAAATGTTTAATGCTTGTCGAGTGGTTTTGGGATCTATATGCTTTGCTGGTGTTGTTTCTGTTGGTAGTGTGGGGAGCTATGCATAAAGGTTGCTAAAGTGTGAAGCAGAGATAAGCTTTTTATTTCTATTTGGGGTTTAGAGATTAGTTATGGAACGGTTAGGAGAGGGAGAGTTCAGTACTACTGCAAATAACGAGTGTCAAGTATAAGGTGTGAATGTACTGGAGGATCTCTGTTTCATTATATTGTGCTGAGCTTTGCGTCTGTGCTAATTTCCCCATACTACCCTTACTTACCATATTCACTCAGGGCAAAAATCTTTTTCATATATAATCTTATACAATGCAAGTGACACTAATTAACAAAGGCACATATCACTTGATCTAGAATTGACCTTGATCATCAGGTAAGCTTAACTAGATGGGAAGGCAGTTATTCATACTATGTCCCCCTACAAGAAGATAACTGGCTAATTATTGAATAGTGTAAAGCATTCTTTTAAAAAAGTTTCATCTACATATAACATTAGTGTGTGAAACATACAATATGCATATACTAACAGTAATAAATGGCTTTTAATGAAGCTGATTAACAAACCTGGGGTAGCATGAAATGTCACCGAAGCCCATACATATGCATTGATTCTCACAACCTTTATAGAACTTCTCATCTCTGGCATAAGTGATGTTGCCTTCTGTACAGCCATCAGAGGGTAGAGATGGAGCCCGGGCAGCATCAGTGGCAGCCTCTGAGGTTGAATTGCATACACGCAATTTACAACATGAATCCTCAGGATCAGGAAGATACTCACATCCAGGCTCGGTCTCTGAGCCATCCTCATGAGGAAACTCACACCGTGGCTGTAAAGAAGAAAAATGTGAACTTAAGAATGAGATATTCCAGCAATGTAGCAAAAAGAAAAAAAAAATGCATTTATTGTCATAAAGATTTGTGAGCTTAGTGGGGGGGGGACCACTGAACTAAATCTTATGTTTCAGGCAGATCCCAATTGATACAGCTTTATACTGTAAATCATACAGTTAGCACAAATAAAATGCTGTAATGAACTCCAAACAAATGCAGACAACACTGATTGCTAGCTCTCCATAACATTAATGAAAAAATTTCTTCATACTTAAACCTATCGCTGGATGGAAGAACCTCAACTTCAGATCACTACTTACTCAAAATATACTTGTTCGAATCTAGCATGACACAAGGCTTGGTCTGAGCACTGATGATCTTCATAGTTTGAGTAAATAATCTTTTTTTTTTTTTCTCCCGCGTTAGCGAGGTAGCGCAAGGAAACAGACGAAAGAATGGCCCAACCCACCCACATACACATG
>JAUTXX010533927.1:0-10899 GCA_032273605.1 Panulirus laevicauda | reverse complement strand
TACCATAATGCATTACCCTTTTCCAGACTTGACTGATCTCTGGATCACGGCTGCATCTCTTGGGCTGTGAACTGGGCATTATCCTTACAACATGGAGGTTATTTACTGAACAAAGGGAAAATTAATTAAAAGAAAATGTAAAAGTCATTGGGTCCCTTAATCAAATAATGAAGGGCAGAGGTGTAACAATGGAAGTGAAGAAAGGATTAAGGGACAGTGCAGTCCATCCGACCCTGACCAATGCAGCTAAAACATGAATTGGAATGATTTACAATCAAGAATCCAAGCTGGGGAAATGAGTTACTTGAGAGGAGCATGTGGTATGACAAGCTGGAATGAAGAAAGTACTGAGGGGGTGTATGAGAGATTTGGTATGGTAGGGAATACAAAGGAAATGAATTGTGAAGTGGTATAATGGGTGAAATATAATACTTTGAGATGGTTTGGGCAAGTGGAAAGAATGCAAGACAGGGAGTTTGAAAGGATAGTGTAAGTCAGTATGATTACTGGGGTTGGTGTGAAAGGAAGACCACCTGTGACATGGGGAAACAGACTGGAAGAGTTGTGGAGAAAGAGAGAGAGAAAAGGGACGAATGTGTGGAATGGTGTGTGTGAGGGATGCATGTAAGGACGAGTGAGTGGAGACTCTTTTGCTGTTGCCATATCTTTGATAGGAGTTCCTGGAGGGAATGGGTATTAGATATTTATATTTATGTATACTTTGACGCTGTCTCCCACGTTAGCGAGGTAGCACAAGGAAACAGGCAAAAGAATGGCCCAATCCACCCACATACACATGTATATACATAAACGCCCACACACGCACATATACATACCTATACATTTCAACGTATACATACATATACATACACAGACATATACATAGATAAACACGGACATATTCATACATGCTGCCTTAGATATACAGATATATATGTATTCTTTCTTTTATGATACTGAATGTTAATACTACTTTTCACAGCCTATATATCTTTATCAACTTATCCCTCAGTCCCATGTATACTCTACAGAAAATCTTGGATCTCAGGTACCACATCAAAGAAACCTTTCCAATCTAATAGCTATCACTACATCAACTTTCTCAAATCTTATAATATAGTTAATATGAACACTTTAAAAATTGGTATTGCAATATACATTCAGCTTTCAGTACATCCAATCAAACATCAATCTTTTCACACATGTAGCCTAAAACATTTTCACATATGTAGTAAAATACAAATCAATTACTAGAAAATGTGATCTAGATATATAAAATACAAATCAATTACTAGAAAATGTGATCTAGATATAAAGTGATAATTTAGTACTCACTTTTAGCGATAATATCCGCTCAGAAGCAGTGAGTGATTTAACATAAAATGTCTGTGATACATCTTCTTCTACACTTAAGTCTCCGCATCTGAAGTGGCTGACCTGTGATCCTAACTTGTCACTATGTAGACCCGATGATGTACACACTTGTGCTGAACAGATGAATAAGAAATTATGAATATATTATATCATGGCTTCAATTCTACCTCATTATAATTCTAATTGCCATTAATGATGTGGAACATGCATATAAATAGAATGAATCAAATAACAATGAAATACTTTATCTGAGTGAATGAGGTGACTGTAAGCATAATAAAAAATTAGCAGACAGGTGGGAAGATGTACTGTAGTGTAAGAAGGCAAATGCATAGGTGAAAAGTACAGTTTTGAATCAAAGATGATAAGTATGAAAAACTTCTGAATACAGGAAACAGACTGGCGGATATCAATGGTGAGAGTCTTAAAAGACCTGTGAAACCATGCATACTACGTCAAGGTTTGCTAGGTGGTTGATAATCTCTAAGCTACATTATTATGATTCAGCAATGCCAAATACCCTAAAAACAGAAGGGGGAAGAAAGAGTTATCTTAATATTGCCAACAATGTGTGATGAATAAATCTGTTCATTTCTCAAAAGTTTTTATGTTTTTGTTATGATGGCATGGTTATGACCCCCAACCAGACAACATGCCTGTAAACTAGGTGGAAAGAGGTCATACTCTCACTTAAATCTATAACGTGATTGCACAAAAATATACTCTTATAATTTCATTGCTTAATGGAAAATACGACAAATATTTACCTGTTATATGGAAATACTTATCAATCATCCTAAAGCTGGTGAATATAATCAATAAAAAATAAGTTATATTAAGAAACTGGTGACATCAAAGAGGGGACAAAGTTGTTAACAGAAAATCTTGAAAACAGTCTTCTTTTAAAAGGGATAACCCCCTGAATCATCTAAGCAGTAAAACAAAAGAAATGCTCTTCATTACTTTTTGTCTTTGTAGGTGAAATGCTCTCCACATGATATGCAAAGAGATCATCATTGTCATGTCATTCAGGTTCATTTACCTGTTTCTCTAACCCTACCTAAAGTTGCTAATCAATTTCCCTCCTAGAATATATAGTTTTTGGAATTAGACTTTGTAACCTGGCAAACCAAACAGCAGAACTTATGTTTCAGCAACTTTTCTTTTTTTAAGTAAAGCTGTTTGATCTGCAACACTAAATAGAGGACTGATAAAAAACAAAGTACATCTGTTTCCTCCCTTAAAAAGTTGCACCAGAAACACACAACTGATCATTGTATGAAATTCCTTGCTTTGCTCCTTTTTATGTTCTCTTTTTAAGTGTAATAAAACTATAAGGTAGAATCTGATATAATCAGACAAATGAACTACATACAACAGAGAATCAAAGGTACTTTACATATCAAGCTTTGCATGAATGGAAATTATTAAGTCTCAAGAGATGGGCATGAAAATATAAAAACATTCAACAGATTGCTCTGTATATACAAAATCAAATTTCAGAATACAAAAAAGAGAAAATAAAAATAAAAGGGCCTTTAGAATTTCTGTCCCTAAATCACCTATGCTTGAATACAGAAATCAAAATCAGTCATATAAACTTACTGGCATGCTCTAGGTTAGTGTGCGAAGAAGAATCTAGCCCTAAGCTTAGGGAAATGTCTGAAGCTAAACTTGTTTCCATATTTGTGAGTTTAACCTTGATTGGCAGCCATTCCCAGACTAGTGCTGTAGCATCATGTTCAATCTGAAAAATGAAAGAAACAAAAATACACTATTATAAGAAACATTTTGAGATTTAAATATGGATGACCAGTAACAGAATTACTTGGAAAATCCCAAAGTAGAGGTAGATTTTTTTTTAAAATTTTAATAAAAAGCATAAGCATGGATAGAATTATTCATAAGGCTGCCATTCAGATTACCAAAGAAAAAGGAGACTGCTAATTAAAAATAAGTGGTAAGCCTGCATGAGCTTGAGGTAAGGACTGATGTTGGAACAGTGATTAAACAATCAAGTAAGAGAGATGAGATAATAATATTGAGAATACGGTGGAAGGCTATCTTAAGGAAGTATGAATGTGAGAAAGGTGTTAACATGAAACAGCATATTCATACATGCAAAACGTCTCACACATGGAATATATGACAATGGTCAAAATTGTCAGCTTGTGGGAAATGGCATATTGAAAACAGACTCACTCCAGACAGACTATTATTCAATCAATAAGATTCACCTTACAGGATGAATATTTCAGTCTAATAATAAATGAAACTGCTAAGCTCTTAATTCACCTTTCCTTCTTTGCTTCTATCTCATACAATATCTCTCACAATTCAATTTACATTATCCTCTCTAAAATCCTGTCTTCCTCTGTACCTTGTCAAGGGAGATCTTAACATTATTGACCAAATACATGGTTACTGAATATTTTCACATTTGCTTTCTCAATCTTATGACACCAATTAATTATTCCATATATATTTCATATCTCTCTTCTAAACAATACATTTGTATTAAGAATTTAATCTAGTCAATAAATGTATTGGCACAAATGAAATTTACTTAATATTAATGCTTCTAATTATAAAAAAGTTATAGCTAGGGTAATACAGAAAAAGTGTAAAAGTTAATCAAGAAATAAGAAAACATGTATTTGCTACTAAACGCAAAGGCTTTGAGAGGAATAAGAGAATACACCTTACCATAACTGTGAGTCGAGGCTGACGAGGTAGGATATCTATTTCAGCTATGGGGACAGCTGTGTCAAATGTGTCTTTGCAGAGAAGACTGTTGATTAAGACAATAAATTACAAATACAAAAAACAAGCACTGTATCATAAAATTTTCCATTATATTCACCAAAAATTACGAACATACATTCTATTTAGTGCGTGTGGTGTAATTCTGCTGACAGCTGCTTTTCTGTCTGAAAATCTTATATAATTAATTTCTTTAATGAATTAAAAGCAAGGAGTGGATCCACAAATACTGTTTCAATACATACACCCAATCATCAATAAATCAATTTGTTAATATTACAGTGATGAAACTTTATGCTTGATTTCAGTGAAAATCTTCTTACATTTAGAAATCCAAGAAACTATTTCCTTTAGTTAAGCATACCCAGTAAGTGGTAACTGAGAAGGTAATGGTATGCACAGATCATCAGACTGGGTAGGCTAGTAGACAGTTAGTATTTGTTTGTCCAAAACTTTCAGACCATGACAAAGAAAGGACAATCCAAGTGAAAGTAACACATTCATAAGCTGACCGATTTTTTAATCTATCAGTACATATAGGGCTCCATGTATTTGTATCTACTTGCATGTATTCATCATCTGCACAAAGTTTCATAATGAAATTATTATCATTCTTGAAGGCTGGTAGTTACCTCCTACCTGAACTCGGGAAATGCAGGTGTGTTAGCAGCATGCATTGTGACCCCTTCATTTCCTGGTCCAGACCACTGAAGATTTACAACTAAGCTGCTGCCTGGTATACCTATCTGAGCACGCACACCAGTCACCTGTTGCACAATTAGTTGGATTATCAGTATGTATCTAGAAGTAAAGTTCTATCCATATATCAGTATCACTAATTTTCAAGCAGGAGGAATAGCTACACTTCCATTTAAGCAGAGAACATATGAAAGACATGCAGTACATTAAATAAACAGACTCTTATTAGAATTATGATGCTTGTCTGCATCATATTACCAAGCTGTCTGAGAATCATCACCGTCAATGCTTCTACATATGTCTTTCCCCATATGACTTCAACTTAATTTCAGCAGTCATTAAGTTTTAAATATGAATCTATACATATTCCTGAAAATTTTCATTATATACTCACTTTAACTTTCTTTCCCACATCTTCCATTTGAGGAACAAAACTGAGGTGTATCTCTGTCACTTTGCCAGAAGGAAGGACAAGTTTTTCTGATCTTGTCTCTAAGAGCCGATCATTGTAAGAAAGGGAATTGGTGCCCACACTCAAAGAGCTCAAGGATATACTTGACAGGTAAGTGTTCCTGAAAATTTTTAAAAATGAGTAAATCATGATAAATGTGAGCTGTGATATATTTAAGCACTAAACTAACAAGCTGAAGATTTCTGGGAAAGACTCTACTTGCATCTAAATCTATCACCAAGGTATATATGCAATTCTATATGGGACAATTCTATATGGGACAATGTAAATTTTCTATCTTCTTACACTAATAAATAAGCCTCTATAGTGTAGTCTAAAGCATGTGGGCCTATATTTAAGCTTTACTTGTGGTAACATATGGGCCTTCTTTATGTTCTAGACATGACATACAGCTCACAGTCAACTCACTTCTTCATCTCTCCCTTTAGGTTTAGTTTGTATATGGGTACCTGCTGTAAGCAAGCAGTACTGAAATACTTTTCTCTATTAGCTATTATAATTTTCAGTACTTGTAATGAATAATTTTTGCAACATGTACTTTAGTTGTAACAAAATCATTCTTTTCATAAAAATTACATTTTACTTTGTTACATATGGCAAAATGCTTATCTGTTACTCATTTTCCAATTACATGAACTTATTCAAAGGAATGCTTCTCTATCAACAGAATAAACAATACTGCAAAGCATCAAAGGTGCAATAGTTATACTTCAACTTGGTTAAAGCTTGACTATATGCATAAAAAATATGACGTCACTTATATCAAATTTTTTCTTGAATAACATCCATATCATTCCTGGTCAATGGTGTGCATAGCTTACTTTGCAGTTTTGGAAAGAAAATTTCTACATATCACAGAAATTAAAGTATAATAAAAAATTGACAAGATTCTGAACTGGCAACTCAACTACATGGTGCAAAACAGTGCAAGGAAATGAAGGTGCAAATATAAATGTCATTAAATGACAAATACAAAAGCTCGATCAGCAATTCCTAAAAACATGAAATATTAACACAGGTTTGGCATGTGTCATCTGTAGTACAATGAACAAATATTGCCCTACTTTCTCAAACACAATCGCATTTCTTCTGATCACCAACATGGATTTTTCAGAGCTAGATGAACTGCTAATCTCTCCTATGTTTCACCTCTAGTCCTCCTCTCTCAGGGATTTTGGTAAAACTTTAGATCATGGGCCTTGACATCTCAAAAGCACTTGAAAGAGTGTAGCATAAGTCTTTGTTTTCCAAAGTTTCAGTTATGATTCTTTGCTTCTCTCTGGTCCCTAATGCTTAGCCCCCTTCTCTGGCCATTCCAGAGCAGTAGTCACTGATGGCGCAATTTTCCCCTCTTATCCTTTCAATAGTGGTGCTCTTTAGGGTTCTGTCCTACTGTCTACTCTGTTTTTCCTCTCCATAAATTATCTTTCTTCAATTTCCAAAACTATTCACTCTTATGCTGATGATCCACTTCACACACACTTCAGCTCACTTTGCCTCCCCTTCTTCTAATACTCCTTCCTTTTCTTTCTTGCACTGATTATATCTAAAAGTGCTAATACAGTTTCTCCTAGAGTACATTGCTTTCTAGAAAACACCATAATTCAACTTCTTAATACCATAAACATTTTGGGCAAAGAGTAATCATACCCTCCACTCTATCCTGGAAATCTCACATTTAATCAACTACACAAAGTCTACTTCCATACAGCTGGTGGTGTTGTGTTGTACTGTACTGTAGAAATAATTTTTCTTGTAAGCAACTATTTCTTATCTACATAAGTCTTACTTGCTCTACTAAGGAGCACTACTCAAATATCTGGGGTAGTTCTTCCTCCACCTCTCCATTAATGAGAGTGGAATCAAAGCCTTGTTCCTCATTAATTTTGTCAATTCTCTCCTCTCTCAATCCTAGTTTTTGTATGTCTATTTTCTTTTCTCTCTCTCTCCATTCTACTACCACCCTATGGCCTCAGAGTAATTATCTATTTGTAATTACCTATCTGTACTGTATGAAGAGGGAGTTTTACACTTCTAGGACCCCATCTTTTTTTAAGTGTTAATGTGGTCCTGTGGTTAAGAGGTGGGATGGTACTGTGTGATAGTGAGTATTGCTGCAGTGTATTATAAGGTTCTCAATTTCCCTTTTCAGTTCATTCCATCAAAGGAAAAATGCTGTAATCCTGAGTAAATGATCTTATCAAACCTGGTTTACTGAGATTTCAAAGGTTCTGACTTTTTCCAGAATTAATAGCATTTTCTGATAGCATGGGAAGATGAAGAAAGCACTTCTTTGGTGGAATCTGTTGCATTGCAATGTGATGAATACCATTTACTCTGTGGTTTTTTTACTCCCTTTGAGCAAACGAAAACAATACATATATTCATTCATAAGCATCATGTAAACCATAATATTACTCCCTATTGCAAGTGGATGGATAAAGACAAACTCATGGGTAGTCAAAGTAGCCATCATACCATGCCTAAAAATCAGACCTAATGTATAAATAAGATTACAATCACCTGATCCTGACTGTTATGCCCACTTCCTGATCAACATGGAACTGACTCTGTGCAAAAGATGCTCGGACCTCCAGGCATGGTACCAATGTTGTCATGTCTACAGTGATGGGTGCTATTTGGCCTCCCAACAGACCTGACCATGCTTCTGTTGCTACAGCAACAACTTCTGGGGATGTTTTGGGCTCTGGTTCAGGGGCATGTCCCTGAATAAAGATAATGCAAGAGTATTAGAAAATTCAGGAGAAAGCTAAAGATATATGTTCTAAATATGAAAGCAAACTTTTGTCTCAGAAGCTGTAATTGTAACCCATGACTCTCTTTTTGAATCCGGAAAAACCTAGACATTTTATTTTAAAAGGCAAAATTGGACGTAAAATGATATAACAACCATCTACTAAAAAAATTGACATTTAATCAGCAGAAAGCAATTGAAAATCTAATCAAGGGACAATCCAAACAAATTACTCAAATAAAGACAGCAAGCACCACAGGAAAAAAGTTTTTTATTCTCTTATTATGCTTCTCTTCTCCATTCACTTGATCATAATTTGCTATTCATGTGACATGAATGGAGGCTGCAAATGAATATTTATATGATATATGCTACTATGGACATGCAAGAAAACCACATTCTTAAGCAATGGGAAACAATGAAAGATTGCAAATTATGTTCCTGGAACTCTTCAATGAAATGGCAATGCACATGACATTACCATTATATAACCCTAGGACTCCTTCAGGAACACCTGCAGCTTCAAGGCAGCACTCTAATCAGCTGCATGGTAGACGGGATACTTTGGAGTGAAAAGTTCTATAATGAGATTGAACTCTGATGATACAACTTTGCTGAAGGTGACTTTTCACTTGCTGTTTTACCACAAGCAAGCAGAGTTTGGTAATGCCTGGCAATGCATAAAGCCACTTGTACATCTGATACCTTTGGTGTTTCAAAAATTATTTTTCTTTAGTGCACTGAACCATCATCGTAATGGATTCTTTGTGAAGGAATGGTAAACGTAAATGAAGAGGCAGAAAGCAAATTTTCAAAACAGATATTGAGCTTCTGAAATCTACTCTAAAAAACTAAAGGTAGATAATGATAAATCCTCTTCTTTAACTCTTCTATTTCAAAACTGTCTCTCACCAGTTGACATATTAAATCAGTTATTCTATATCTATATCTCTTTACTGTCTATATCTCAGATGCCAATTTCCATTTACAACTCCCTCAGTGGGGTGGTCATGGCAATAAAATCTCCATAACTAGTGAACTCCAGTGCCTCTTTTTAGCCTTCAGTGCCTCATCCTCAACTGGCCATGGGCAAAGTACAACTCAAGTGCAGTGTTTCCAGAGGCTCTTACTTAATGACTTTTTGTACCTAATGCTTCAACCTACTACCTCTACCTAATGTTCCCACCTAAATGTTTCTACCCACTACTTTTACCCAAAGCTCCAGTCTAATGTCCCTACCTACTACTTCCATCTACTGCTCCTACCATTTTGCCAAAAGGAAGGGCAAGCACTCACTGCAGGAAGATCTAGAGTTGCAAAGAATGAGTTGTATGCATAAGTGTTGTCAAGTGCTATGTATGACAAGGAGAGATTGTATGTTTGCAGACAGAATGCCAGAAGTCCACATGCAGGTGAGGCAGAAAGAAAAGACAACTAATAGGGTTGGAGTGCAACATGACAACTACTGAAGTAATGACTCTGCACAGCCATCATTAACCCTCCTAATACCCAAGTGGGTAGTATACTGGTAATATACTTTCCTAGTCGATGGCTGCCTACCAAGTACTAACTACATTTCTAAACATTTTCACATCATAATAATTACTTTTCATAAACTTACTAGTGTGACTGGGCTCTGTCTGCTTCAGGTTACATTGTAAATGAAAAGTAACCTTTGATGAGGCTGTATCATTGTCAACTGACAAAATAGAGCATAGCCTCATCAAAGGACCTCTCACTTCAAAGCACTTTATCCTGTCCTTGCTAAAGAATGTATTGCAGCTTTGGGCTGCAAGAGCTCCGGGAAAAGATCTATTTATCTATCTATTCATATCTCTGACACTTGTTCCCTTTTAAACCTCTCTTGAGGGAGTGGCCATGGCAAAAGTCTCCATAACTGGTGATCTCCAGTGTCAATTCTTAGTCTTTAGTACCTCACCCTTAGCAAGCCAATGGCAGAGGGCAACTCTAGTGCAGTGTTTACAGAGGTCCCTATCTAATGTTCCCACCAACTACTATGACATAATGTGTTTACCTAATGATTCAACCTACTACTTCTAATTCTCCCAGCTAATGTTCCTACCTATCAGTTCTATCAATTATGTCCCCACCTACCAGTTCTATCTATTGCTCCTACCATTTTACCAAAAGGCAAGGCTAACATATAGCACACACTGCAGAAAATCTAGAGTCTGGAGGAATGAGTTGTGTGGGTTAAGTTTGTCAAATGTTACATGTGTCACGGAGATTGCATGTTTGTGAACAGAAAGTCTGCAGGCCATGTATGGATGAGGTAAAAGGTAAAGACAGCAACTTAGGTCAAAGGAGAGCAACTTGACAACCACTGACGTGCTGACTCACTACATAACTGTCACTGATCCTCCCCATACCCAGGTGGGTAATACCAGTAATATACCTGTCTGGTCCGTGGCTGCCTACCAATGAATACCTATCTACCTGGAAAAGAGGAACTGAGTAATGGCAGGACCTTTTCCTGGTGGCCCTGGGGTAATGAAAAATAAGTCATCTTTATTCATAATTACCCAAAACCAATTTCTGTGAAAGAGTCCTGGTGTTAACCAGGCCCTTTCTAAATTCTCCTGCTGCCCAAGGCTGCACTACTTCCAGCAACAGGAAAATATTGATTCTTTTGGAGTAAGAAGTTCTTTGATAAAACTGTACTCCCAGTGATACAACCTTGCCAAAGGTGATTTTCGTTCAGTGTAATTATGGGCTTATGGAGTCCAGTAACACTGAGAGGATGAATAAAACACGTAATTACTTACTGCCTTTAATTTACCAATTCTAATTTTATGAAAATAATCAAAATGCATGA
>JAUTXX010533916.1:0-10901 GCA_032273605.1 Panulirus laevicauda | reverse complement strand
TCTTTTATTATCGATATAATTGTGCACAACCTGCCTTGGTCTGCCATGGTTCTCCTGTTCATGTACGGAGTAAGTTAGCCCTCCCACACCACTGTGTCGTCTGGGTTGGGTCTCCCACACGCATACCTTCTAGGTTGGTTCTCCCGATTATGTACTGTTTAGGTCGATGCTACCTCAAGCGTGTACCATGGGGTAGTATGGGGTACCGAGGTATAGCGATCGTTTCAGTGTAATGAGGAGTACCACATGAACGGCTGTGTTTACTCTGGATGGCGACCTAATTACGCCGGCAACAGAGGAAGATAATTACAGACCCTGAGATGAAGAGGGCGCGTAAGGGTTAATGTGTGGTGGGAGAAAGCCGGTTACCTGATCATATCTGATACGATACACTCGAGGAAGCGGGGACTCCCATAAAGGAACCAGGATCGAGGCAGAATTTTGGGCACGAAAACACCAGATGAAAACAATGAAAATCCGAGGAGAAGGAATATTTACGGTTATTACTGCTTTATATATGATTATAAATAATGAACGAAAGTGTAAATATTTGAGCAGTGGATGAGAATCTCCAGTAGTTGTAAAGCAGAGAGTGAGTATATTTGCTTTGAAAGGTTCGTGTTTCAGAAACGATTATAGCAGGATTCCGTAGTCAAGAAACGCATCCAAGTGTTCAAGAATGGGATCAATATCATGAGTAGTTTCCTGTGATACTCACACTACAGGTGGGGAATGGGGAAATTCACACCAACTCTCAAAACCAATTACTGAATAAGAGTTTAATGATGCTGGAGTAGCGAACAGTGCAAGATAATACTAGACTAGCGAACAGTGCCACATAATGCTGGACTAGCGAACAGTGCCACATAAGGTGATATTTCCTGGGAATTAGAATGACAGGAATGAGAGTGTGCCCAACAACTGAAGACGGCAGCGTCTTACGTATGTAGGGCCGAGCGACCAGGGTCAAACTAGCAGTATAGTGGCTGGAGGATGGTTTCCTTGAAGCCAAGCAACTGGTTCCTCCTTCAGCAGGAGCCTGAACTAACAACTAGTTCTCCCTCCACCAGGAGCCTGAACAAACAATTTGTTCTTCCTCCAACAAAAGCGTGAAAGGGTAGGGGCCGGGGCTTCCTTAAAGTGTGGAAGCCCTGTAAGTGAGGGCTGTGTAAGCGGGTGTTCCAGCCCGACCAAAGTGTCACTCTGGACCAACCTTCGACACCGCGCAGCAATATTTTTTTTTTTTTTTTTTTTACCGACACCTCAACCCACAACCATCCGTGGATTTCTCGGCGTAGTCCAGCGTGTTCATACATTACCTCTGCTAAGCGAAGTTTTACGGATGACGGAAGTTCATGATCTTTACAAGTCTTTCCGGTAAACGAAAGTTTTAGATGAACAAGAATCTCGTACAAGGTGAAGCTTTACGGATAAACAAAGTACTTCCCAATAATGACCGGATTGAAAAATGTTTCCACACATTAGGTGATGGCCGAATAACGGGGCCTTCCCAACACACCTGAATGATTAAATAAATACAAAGAATTCTGTATTACCTTTTCCGGATGAACGAAAATTCTCTGTATGAGAGTTTTCTTAAAGCAGTAGTCAGGTAGTTAGGTAGTTAGTTAAGTATGCGGGGAATTTATGAATAAGTGAAACTTTCAGGAGATTAGAATTTATATAAGCAGAAGACCGTGGTTGGTGGACTTTGTTGGGGAAAGTTTTGTGAATAATAAATAATAAATGCCGAAAGTCCTTTACGGATAACTGGGAACTCCCACGAGCGGGGTCATTCCGTCCGTGACGCCAACGGACGGGCTTCACCCGTCCGTGTCCAGCAGAGTTTGGCTTCACGAACGTTGTCCAGCAGGTGTGGTGGTGGCAGGTCAACACCTCTCGTAGGTCAGAAGGGACGAGACAGACAGACAAACAGACGGAAGGACAGGAGAAAGAGAGACAAAGAGAGAAAGTGAAGGAAAAAGTGATAAGAAAGAAAAGTTATAAGAAAATTTAACTAGAGTGAGAAAAAGCGAGAAAAAAGAGAAGGTTTACGAAGCACAAGAGACAAGAATCCGACCCCAAGGGAGGCACTGACAACCCGAGACCGAGGAAGGGAGGCAGTGATAACCCGAGACCGAGGAAGGGAGGCAGTGACAACCCGAGACCGAGGAAGGGAGGCATTGATAACCCGAGACCGAGGGAGGGAGGCAGTGACAACCCGAAACCAAGGGAAGGAGGTGGCAATAATGCGAGACCGAGGGAGGGAGGCAGTGATAATCCGAGACCAAGGAATGGAGACAATGATAACCCGAGACCGAGGGAGGGAGGCAGTGATAATCCGAGACCGAGGGAGGGAGGCACTGAGTGTTGCCAGCGATAATTGGTTCCCACCTCCTGTTTATGCCTGGAATTATCGAGGGAAATTATTCAATATGTAAATTTGGCAACTCACGAGGAAGACCAAGCGGGTGAGGTGCCGGCTAGAGTAATATTGGCTCCTTTTGCCTCCCAGGGAGACGCGGAGGGTTCACAGTCGTTTGGTTGGCTGGTTGGTTGGCTGTTTGGTTAGGCAGTTGGTTGGTTGGGTACCTAGTTGAATGGTTAGGTGATTCGCCAGATAGTTAGTCGGTTGGTTGATTATTTGGGTGGTTGGATGGCTGGTTAAACTGGTAGATGGTTAGTTGGTTGGTGGGCTGGTTGGCTGATTAGGTAGCTGGCTTTTTCGGGTGTGGGGGCCACTTGTTGGTCTGATGGAATGTTGAAGACTGGCGCTGTGGGTCAGTAACTGGTTGGATAGAATGGCTAATCAGGTGAAGTGGTTTGTTAGTAAGGTTGTTTAGGTGGAGTGATTGGTTAGTATGGTTAGTTAGGTAGATGACACAGTTGTTGTGGCTCACCGTGGCCCCTAGGTCCATAACTGGCCCACTGTGGCCCTCAGATTCATATATAGCCCACCGTGGTCCCAAGGTCCATACCTAGCCCACTTGGCCCCTATGTTCATACATGGGGTGAGGACCAGACGTAAGATTGTATCACCTCACGGTGGGTCTTGGATCATGTAATCTAAAAAGCAATCATCTCTTGCATATATTAGTTTATCTCCCCCATGGTCATATGATAAGGAATCCCAGATAATGTCAAGAGTTATCAAACTCTCTCAGTTGTTTGTTGTTATATTTCTTAATCAAAGACATATTTCTTCATCATACTGAAATTTCTTTCAATTTACTGCTTTGTGGATTATATCCTACCCATTCTGTTCTGTTATTTTGGTCATATCATTCACCATTTCGACACACAGTCAGTCCTGTGGGTCGACATTAGTTGATGTGGCGTTGTGACATGTACACCCTCAGTGACGTGCAGACCTCTGCAACATGAGAAGCACAGATGGAAGGAAAGGAGGGAGGAAGGGAAGTGTACAAACAGAGAAGAGTGAGAAAGACAGTGTCAGTAAGAGTATCAGATAGATGGAGGAGGAAGAGAGGAAGGGAGAGCAGGAAACAGAGTGAATGAAGGCCAGTGAGTATATGACTACTTCTGAGGATGGGAAAGCCTCAAGCTGGTGAGGGGAAATGGGTTAAAGGGAGAGGTTATCAACCATGGATTTGGTCTAAAAAGAAAAGAAATTGGGGAGTCATGATTATGACATTTAAGATTATACATCAGTTGGACAATAAAGAAAAATAAACATAATAACTGTTGGCCATACTCAGAAACTATTTACGAGAGTGAGAAAATATGACTTTGGAGCAAGAGAGTTGTTACTGAAATGAACAAAATAAGTAAAGTGAATACAACTGTAAAAAAATGGAAAAGCAGTGTAGTATCGATATGTTAAGAAATGTGGCCGCACAAGCATAAGATCCATAACTATTTCAATAATAACTTCATCCTCGGTGGCATGCAAAGTGAGAGTCTTACTGATTGGCTTGGTGAAGAGTTGAGAAAGCCCTACATAAGATGAAGTCTGACAAAGCTTCAGGAATGGATGGGATTGCAATTGTTTCTTATAAAAGTGGATGACAGTTCTGTTGACTAATTAATTAGGCTTGTCAACTACTGTATGGCCTGAGGTGAGATATATGAGGACAATAGAATGCTTATATAGTGCCACTGCACTGAAGGAAGGGAGACAAAAGTGAATGCTTGAATTACGGAGGTACAAGTCTGTTAAGTCTACCTGGCAAGGTATATGGGAGGGTGATGACTGAGAAATTGGCAGCATTCACAAAACATCTGACTGGAGAGGAAGTGTGGCTTCAGGAGAGGTATAATATGTTTGGATTGGGTGTTTGATTTGAGGAATTTGTGTGGGAAATAGTTGTAGAAAGAGAGTGCACTATAAGTGGTGTATGATTGGGTTGACAGACGCCTTGTGAAAGGTGCACAAACATATGGGGTAAATAAACCATTAAATGCTGAGGAGTCTTCCCCTAAGAAAAGGCATGTGTATGAACGGGAAGCGAGGAGGGTGAGTGGTTCTTGAAGGTTGGCCTACAAGGATGTCTGATATCAATGTGGTTGTTTAATCACTATGAGTGGGGTGGTAAGATACCTGAATGAGGCAGACACACTGTGAGTGGTGGGGATGCCTGGGAGGTGAATCAATTGCTATTTTGTAGATGACATGGCTCTGGTGACAGACTTGAGAGACAAACTCCAGAAGCTGGTGACAAGATTGGGAGAGCATATGAAAAGAGGGTGTTGCGAGTAAATGTGAACAAAGGTATGGTAAAGAGATGCAGAAGGGAGATGAGACGAGCATTTGCAAGTAAGTCTGAATGGGGAGAACCAACAAAGTGTAGTGCTTCACATACCTGTGTGTGGACGTGGCACCAGATACAACTACAAGGAGTGAATTGATTCATAGGGTGGGAGGGGGATAAAGTCCATGGTGCACTGAGGAGTGTGGAAGAATTCAGTGTCAGTTATAGCAAAGATAGTTAAGTCTGAAGGTACAGCATGTCATCCCAATAGCATTTGTACAGATGTTAATCTTGGGCCCCTAATTCAAAAGAATGGAAAATATCAAATGTATTGGAAATAAAATGTCCAAGGACAGAATGCAAAGGTAAGTTGATAGCACAAGAATGGGAGTGCGAGGTGAGGTAGTACGTGGAGTATGACTGAGAGAGCTGAAATGGTTTGGACATATGGTTAGGATCAGCAAAGAGAGACTAAGAAGGCATATGTCAGAAGTGGAGGGAGCAGCAAGAGGAAGAGCAAAATGGAGATGGGAAGATTGAGAGAAAGGTTTGAGGTATCAGGGCTTAACATTTGAGAGGGTGAGAGCCAGGTATTCGAAAGGATAACTAAAGTGATGTGGATATGCTGGGGCAACATTTAGTCAATCAGTTGAACTAGAGCACATGAAGAGGTCAAGGGAAAACCAAGGAATGGTCTGTAGGATTTGGCTGTGGATGGTGGACTTTGGTTTCGATGCAATATACATGACATTTGGAGAGTGAATGTGAGCAAATGGTGCTGGTTTGATTGTTCCTGGCACATCATCACTGTGGCAGGAAATAGTGAACAAGCATGAAAGAAAGGGAAGAACATCCAAATGTGAACAAGTCAACATTCTTTCTTTCACATGAAATGCACACATGCACTCTCATCTTTTGGTAAGGTATAATTTTACCATTATTGCTATCATTTTGTTTTTCCAAGCTACAGGAGAGATATTTCTCCCCTCATTACTGAAAGCTAGTATGAGTTACATGGTATACATGGCAGGAAGAAGCCCAAATGAAAATGACTGGAAGATTAATTGTACTACTGTGGGTAGAGGATACTCAGATGTATGAGAATTATACACTAATCTTCCTTGTGGATGGAAAAATCTATCCTTTATTCTTTTGTTATTGCTCTCAATGATTTTTCACATGTACACTGACGACTAAAGCTCTAGGAACATACCATTAAATGTACATGTTTTTCTTATTCAAAAGATGCATAATGTTCATTGTTACTCTAAACTGCTTCCTCCCTCAAAAAAACTGGTACTCTGACAAACATCCTACATTTCAATTAACCTTATACCTTAGGCACAGTTTGCTCTTCTTTATTTCACCATTCTCTCTGGAATACCTAACATCTTATGGGAAAAGAAAACATTCAAAATTTAACCATATAATGTAAAGGTTAGTACTTTTGAGATGCTTTAAATTCTGTGATGCAATAAAAATCTTTTCCTTCAATTGAACCTTTAGCTTATTTTTACTTAAAAGTTTCAATGAAAATAATCATATAGTTTAATATTGATAAATATTATTCTAAAAATTTAGCACTTGACATAAAAGAAAACTTTACTCTGTCATATTACAATACTGGGTAAAGCTTATCCAACATGCACAGAACGTTTTTTCAGTATATTTTTATTCTTTAGCTAAAAATGATCACATGTTTCCACATCTGTATATCAGGCATAATTACTGCTTACTTGCTTCATGAAAATAAATTTAAAACTCTAGTAAAGAATGACTACATTTGCTTCAACATTACAGTATAAAGTTAAGCAAAGCACCATTTCCACAAAATCCTTGGCAGAGTCATGAAACACTGTAGTTTTACCCAAACCACAACAGTAACTGGTGTACAAACCTGACATATACAGTGGCATTTTAACTATACCTTATATAAAATAAATTTGCTTTTAGTGCTATGTCCAACCAGCCCACCAACAAACATTGGACCCGTGTTATGGACTGCCCTCAATGGTATGTATACAAGAGGGATGACTACTTGGTGGAGGACTGGCTTCCTCTTTAGCTTCTGATTTATTTAGGCTTTGTTTCCTGGTCTGTGACACGACGAATAAAGATGCAGTCTTCTGGCATAGGATCTAT
Organism: Panulirus laevicauda; assembly: GCA_032273605.1. Lineage (NCBI taxonomy): Eukaryota > Metazoa > Arthropoda > Malacostraca > Decapoda > Palinuridae > Panulirus > Panulirus laevicauda. The sequence continues at coordinate 4,047 of JAUTXX010533916.1, read as the reverse complement.
CTGCTCTTGCTCATACATGTAGGAACAAGCAATAGCAAGTGTGTTGCCTGGGCATAAAAGAAAAAATATAAAATCTTAAGGGATGTTCTGCAGAAGGGAACTACTTTTATATAAAACCAATGTTCAATTCAGTTTATCATATCAAAATCAAAGCAATGAAGCAACCTTTCTATTGTGAAGCTTATGAGCAAGCAAAAAAAAAGATTGTCCATCAAATACTTCTGGATTTCTGAATTCAGTCAAACATCTATTTCTTTGCAAGTGTTTCCATCTCATCTCTCATCCTATATCACACTATCTGACAATTATTCAATTAAATTTAACTAAACTTTCTTTCCACACTTATACACTCACTAAACATGGCAAAAAAAATTAAATACACTGTTAATGACATCAAAAACACTACATTACTTCCACACCTTAACCTATTCATTGTTTCCATATATGCTGGGTTCCTGATCTGCTGTGTCAAGCTATTTTTGATTTCTGAAAAAGATATATTGTGAATATGACTGATCGAAGCAAAATAGTAATAAAATTCATACATATCCATAGAGATAGGGGGGAAAGAATTCTAACCACATATTCTCTGAATGTTGTAGAGCACAACTATGGGGAACTGGAAACCCTTCACTTTTTGTATTTCAATTTCTAAAAGACGGACCATAAGAAGGAGCCTAACATGAATAGCTCATCCTCCTCAAATGCTCAGACTTGGGTTTCTGACTATGTGAGTATAACCAAGAAGAGAAGAAAGGAGAGATAGGCAGTATGTTTGAGAAGAGGACTCTCCATGTAGCTCTGAGTGAACAAAGCTCATGGGCAAGGGGAATGAATGGTTTGGGATTGTCTTGGGGGTAAATTCAAGAGTTAATGGGAGGGAGAGAGCTAAAAAAGGGTTAGCACTATTGATGTAGCAGGAGTTGTGGGAAAGAGAGTGTAAAAATTGAGCTCTGGACTGATGTGGGTAAAAATGATGAGCAATCATTGCTGTTTAAAGTGTTTTGGGAGCAGCTGAGCGAGAGTGGCAGCAGTTTTGATGCAACAGACTGGGTAATATTGATGACTGATTCAATGCATGACTAATGTGACAGTGGGGGGTATGGGGCATTGGATATTTAGTTAGGTGAATGGAATTGGTGAACACCTTGTGGAGTTTTGTGCCAAAAATGGACTGGTGATTGGGAATATCTAGTTTAAAAAGAGGGATATACACAAGTGTATGTGGCATTACTGAATTACATAGTAATTGGTAGGAGTGCAAACGAGCAACTTCTGAATGTAAATAAGATGAGATGGGTAGCTGGTGGGATGTCTAATCATAGCCTGGTGAAGATTATAGAGGTTTTTGGAAAAGAGGAAATGATACAAGAAGAGGGTGTTGAAAGTACATGAGTATGGGAAGAGATTTGTGTGAAGAAATACCATGAAAGAAAGAATGCAGAAGGGCAAGAGGGGAGAGTAAACGAAACTAGAAGAGTGGGTAAGGAACAAGAGGATTTACGGAAGCAGAGTTGGCATGTGCAAGAGAAGTGTGTGGCTTGGTGAGAGAGGGTAGTGAGTGGTGAGATGACAAAGTAAAGTTGCTAGCAAAAGAAAATAGAGAGGTGTGTGGGCTGTCCTTTACAGGGAAAGAGTGCAAATGATTGGCAGATATAGAAGAGAAAGAAGGTCCAGCAGCTGAAAAAGAAGGCAAATGCGAGTTGGGGTGAGCAAGTATCAGCACTCTTTGGGGAGATGTTAGGAGTTGGAAAAAACAAGAGAAAAATGGGAACACAGGTGATGGAGGCTTGGGCAAGTGGTAACAGGAAGTAATGAGTTGAAGAGATGAGGCAAGTAACTGAAGGACTGTTGAATGTGTATGAGGACACAATGGCAGATGTAGGGTGTTTGGGTTGGGGAGGTATGTGGAGTAAGAGAGTAAGAGCACAGTTGTTTGGTGAAAGCCTTGTGTATGATAAACTTTGGCAATGTGGCTGGAGTGGATGGTATTGCAAATGAATCGCTTAAGAGGTGACTATATTGATTAGTTAGCTGGGATTTTCAGTGTGTGTATGGGTCATGGTGAAGTGCCTGAAGATTGGCAGAATACATGTACAGTGCCACTGTATAAAGGAAGGAGACATAGGAGAATGTTCAAATTAGAGGTATAAGTTTGTTTTGTTGTAGGTACCTGGTACGTTGTATGGGAGAGTGGTGACTGAGATGGTGGTGGCATGCATATAGCATCAAACTGAGTTGAAAAATTGTGGTTTTAGGAGCGGCAGAGGATATATGGCTTAGGAGCTTACCTCGAAGAACATGAGTGAGAAATACTTGAGACACAGAGGGCTTTGTCTGTGGCACTTATGAATGTGGAGTTAGCATACTGTAACAGGTTAACAGAGATACTTTGTGGAAGGTGCTACAAATATATGGTGTAGGATCACAGCTATCTGAAGCAAAGGAGATTCTATCAAGAGAGTGAGGCATGTGTGTGAGTGGGTAGAGAAGAGGGAGAGTGGTTCCATGCGAAGGTGGGTGTTTGGAAGGGGTGTTTAATAAGTGTACGGATAGGGTGGTTAGGGAGGCGAATGCAAAAGCAATGGAAAAAAGGATCTAGTATGAAGTATGCCGGGAGTGGGGGGCATAAGAGGTAAGAGTGTTGATGCATGCTGATGATTCAGCACTGGTAGCAAGTGTTGCCTCCATTTTGTCCTCTTGTTCTAATGTGCTATTCACTTCCTTGCAAAACATTTTCTTTTTCACTATGAAGTTCACTGATATGCACTAACATCATCTCTCCTATGCTATCTTTTTCAACTCTTGTACATTTCTTGTGACCTCCTGCCACTTTTTCTTGTACTCCTAATCACTTTCACTCTTCTACTATCCATACTCACTCCCTTGTTCCACTGCTCACAATCCTTTCTCATACGTCCCTATCCAATTTAACGCATGCCACACAATTCACATGCACATTTAAGCACTGCTCCCTTAAATACCTTGATTAACTCATAAAATGGATATGAACTGATCACAAATGACATTTCATTATTTCAGTTAGGAAACAAGTACACTGTTTTAAATTCTGTGTGATCATTCACATCACCAATAACTAAACATATCTTCCACATTTCTCCCTAGATATGAAGTAGAGATTAATTTGAAAAAAAAAAATGGATTCTTAAAAAGTCATTTCTGTCAAACTTATGAAAAACATACATTACCATCAGTGCTGAAGCATAGAGAGGATATGGAAGTTGGGTAACGATGGAACTGACACAATCTTTTCTTGTTGAACCCATCCCAAATGTTTACATAACCATCAGATCCCCCAGTTGCAAATGTGTTGTATCCATTGTGAAAACTGGAAACAGAATAATAGATATAACTGTTAACATTTTTCTAAACCATCCCATTCATAATATCTTAATCCATAATAATATGCTTGGCTCTAAAATTAAACTAAAAAACCAATTAACAAAGAATTAAAGTGTTTGAGCACAATATTAAATAAGCATTGAAGAAATCTAAAGGTTAGACATGATAATATAATTTGGTTAGGAAGGCATGAGGCAGGGTAAACTTGTAATATCAATGACTATTCTGAGATGGGTTACCCCACTGCAGAGTATGAAACCAAGTAACTTAAGGACAAAATGTTTTTAATGGGTACAACAAAGAAGAAATTTCCTTTGTAAAAGAACCAAAGAAATAAGCCTCAGCTGTGCATGTTCAAAGTAGATTAATTACAGTAATGCAAATACAACAGTCCAAAAATAAAATAAAAGAGCAACGTACTTCCAATCACCAAAACTTTAAAGTACAAAAATGCTAAGCTCCAGTAGGTTGTACGTAATATTGGACAGTCTTCTCTGCTAATAACCTTCTATTAGCCTTAAGTAGTATGATATTAAATAATGAAAATTTTGATGGCCTTTCATCTTTTTTTCAACAGGCCAACATGGCATAGGCAAAAGTATGCCTCTTTGTCAACCTTTCCTCTCATTCTCTCCATGTGTTCAAAATATTTTATATTGAATAATAGAGTTTGATATTTCAGAC
>JAUTXX010533905.1:0-10902 GCA_032273605.1 Panulirus laevicauda | reverse complement strand
AAAATCTAAACTCTTTCATTCTTCATATTATAACGAGAAGGAAGTAGAGCAACACTTCAGAAAGTAAAGCTTCCACGATTCTCTATCCTGCACAAGCTATTGAATTCGTGGGAAAGAATTTTAGATCAGTATATATGATTGCTTACTTATATCTTTTGAAGTACTTCGTTGTTTCACGAAGTAATTTGGAGTGAAAATTGATTGTTCACCTAAATCATACCCTTTGGCGTTTGCTGTGAAAATATAATGTATAACTTGGTATTTCTATTTCTAACAGATCTTTTTAACTCGGCAGTTTGTGGAATTAAATTGCAAGTATTTTAATACAGTCGTAAAATGTATGATTTTTAATTGTTGTATACTGTGTGCTAAAACTGGAGTGTGACATGTCATTTGAAATATTATAATTCTGATATGTAATGTATTCATGTAATTAATGTCATACAACATGCACATTTAACCTGAGGTATGTAGCGTATGTCTTTGTTCTTTAAAAGATGAAAAAGTGATATTTATAAATAGCCCTCGGCTTCACTTGGCCTGTTGGGCCTGGTTCACACGAGCGTGAATTCACGTCGCGTGAAAACGCGTAGTCAGGCAGGGTGCAATTTGGTCAGCCTTTCACACGAGCGTGTTCCACGTTCAGTGTGCTCACAGGTGGTCATGAAGGCGGAGGTTAAGGAAAGAGGCAAGTATGTGTACTTGTGGGATTGATTTATGAAGAAAAGACGTCTCAAACGGTGGCTGTGTGGTTATGACTAGTTCTGTGTCATGACTTTTTTGCCATGACATTGTTCTGCAATAGGTTATCACATCATCAAGTATATACCTTGAAGTATATAGATAGATAGATAGATACATAGATGAATATATATAGATATGTACGGTATAGCGACAGACATACTTATAAGATATAGATACAGATCGATAAATAATCCATGTTCTCGATCACAAATACTTGTAAATACTTACCAAACATAAATGATTATCAAAGGCACATTACAGCGTATCGTGCCTCTCAAGAACTGAACCACAGCTGACACGCAAGACAGAAACCCACTCGTCTCAAATACACCATTGATATATGAACATTGCGAGCACGTGCGATGTACTTTTACCCATCACGAGCAGGAGCTCTGTGTCTGCTCTGCGAACGCGTGGAATTTTCCTGCTCACGCCCACATGAACGCTTCCCACTGAAGCCTGTTTATTTCTAACCCTCGCCTGTTTTGACGCGACCGTCAGTGCACGCTCGTGTGAGCGACGCCCAAAGGCAACAGTGATCTCACGGCTGGACATAATGATAACCTGGAGGAGCCCATCAGTCGGTTCATTGGTCTTTCTCCGTAGAAAAGATTTTTACTATTGATTGAGGATCGACATCAAAGGAGACATGAAGGTACTAGTTTTATCATGATGAGTGATATCATTGCCATAGGAATGAATTTAAAACGTTTTAGTCGTACAAATTACATTATTCTTCCTGATTTACGTTTGACCATTTGTATATAATCCGCATAAGAGATGACTTTAGCAGACTCTTCCAGTCTTCCAAACGCTTTTCTTCTGTTATTACCGACTCTAGATCGATAATTTCTTGCCACTTTTCCATACATTCACTACGAGAAACGTAAGTTACAATCAAACTTCAATTTTTCTCGGTTTTTATGTTATCAAATAACGATATACTGTGCAGGCATGATTCAGTTCAGTGCTAAAAACTCCTAATTTTCTACTTATCGGCAGGTAAGCGAATTTCTTTTCGGTCGTCTGGCCTGACAACACTCCAAGCCATAGATATCTCGCTCCGCTAAGCTTCCTCAGTTCATGCACCTTGCACGGCTGAACCTCTGCTCATGATGGCATCGTCGGTAATCTATTTCCACCTCTACTAGACTTACCCACTGATGGATTCCTTGGTGTTACCTAGTCATAGAACATTTTAGTTATCATATTACTTCCATGCAGTTCATGTGACACTACTATCCCCAAATGTTCTTTTTCAAAGACTATGTAAGAATAGGCTCACCTTGTAGCTCATTCCACATTTGTTATATTCTGGACAAGTTGTACCTTTTAATCAGTGTTAGGAGCCTCATCTCTGCTTCTTAGAGATGCATTTAGGATCAATGGTTCCCCTTCAGGAAGGCATCTAAACTGTCTTTCGTGTTCTAAGTACAGAAGTCAGACGCCTATATCCGGTAAAGCCATCATTTTTACATTTCAGTACAGGTTTTATTCCCTCATTAAACTTGACCCCTGGATCATTAATGCATCAGGACTACTTCAGTACATGATCGTCAAGAGTCATGTGACGTTGAGCTGGGTCTCCCTAATGGACCATGGTGTATGACTTCCCTTTGCTAATATGCAGCCTAGGAACACTCATGATTTAATCTTATCTGGTGACTGCTGATAATCCTCATACGAAGTATGATTTCACAGTTTTCAATTTGATGACATATTTCCTTCATCTTTCATCTGTCACTAGTCCAAAGAGCTGTGGTGACAACCTTCCATGTCAGAGTACAGTAAACTGGCTATGACTTTTCTTGAATTCACTATGCAGTCATTGTTTTCATATGTGCCTTATATTGCTCCAAGGAGCTTTATGAGATGGGACATCCTCCACTCCAGTGCTTCTTTTCGCAGTATTTCTTGTAAGTAAGCTGGCTGGTAAATGCCCTTTCTAAACCTAGAAATTGAAGCCTTTTTCTTGTTCCGCAAATCCTTTTTTAAGAATGATTTTCATCAGTCCAAATATTACATCCATTGTTCCTCTTAGATAAAAATGCTCAATGCTATTCACTCGCAAACTAAATGTCTTATCTAGTCTCCTCCCCTATATTTTGCTTTTGTGTACCATCAGAGCATCAGAAATAATCAAGTGAAGAATACAAAAGCAAACTGAAAAACCTGGAGAAAGAGAATTGCTGTTGAAGCAGGAAAGAGAAAAAAAAAATGAGAAAGATGTTGAGGTCCAGCAATGCTAACAAGTACTGAGATTGTTAGACAAGATACATGCAGATATTTGAAAGACTTTGATCCTTATATGACACAAAGCTCAGATGAAGTTTGATATATGCGCTCAAGAGGTTTCGATGGGCCACTTGAAACGTTTACCATAACTCGTTGGAGGAGGAAGACCGTGCCGGAAGAACTAGAGGAAGGCGAACATGTATGTCGCCAATGGTATGGAGCCGATGGAGGGAAAGTGCAGTAGGCTACATAGACGCTGATAGACGCGCTCCATCAAAATAATGACTAGCTCGAACCTAAACATGAGGATATGGCAACACGCCACACAATCAGCCAGTGAAAAATGGCTCCTGCCTTGGAATACTGTCGTAGGTCATGTAATCCTACCGTGATTTGATATCATGTGAGATAGTTGGCCGAAGAACTTACCTTGAACTACGAAAACTGTAAGATTACATGTATATTCTATCACTGATGAGTCCTGTAGCGGCAAATGGCTGCATTGCTGCTAAGATCTCTCTCTTCACTTCAAATCTGTATGACCTCAAAAATGGCATGTCGATCACAGTATTCTTCTGCATTCCTTTTTAATCTTCATTTGACATTCTTATGATACTGACAATTTAGACATTATATTATATTATGTAATATTATGTTATATTGTATTGTATTATCATATGTGCATTTCATTACTCATGAGAAATCTAGCGGCAAATGATCTCTCTAAATTAAATCTATTTTACTTCAAACATGGTCTGTCGATCTTAGCGTTCTTTTGTATTTATATGTAATCTCCGTTTGACGTTCTTACGATAGTGACAATTTAGATACCTATAGTAGACTGAGGGGTTGTTAAACAACTCTTTAAGGCCATCATACTGTTCTCGTTCTTGTTGTGTCATTTCTTCTCGCTTTTGTATTATAACACGATTATGTCGTCAATTCAGTAATGCCATAGTGTTTTCTTCCATATCTTGACATATTACTCAAATTTTCCTATTGCTAAGTTGACTTTATTACGCTCATATGATGAAATCATTTCCACATAGTTCAGTTAATATCTTCCATCAGGCAAATTAAATGCATCCTTGGGCAATCTTCTGGCTGCGAGCCATTGCAATTCAACTGAACTATCAACATGAACTTAATGAGGTGCCGGAGTGAAAGGGATGGTAATCAGTTCAGTAGAGATGGAGAAAACAGTCTGTGCATATAGGGTTTCTGGAAGCAAGTGAACCCTTCCATATCCCTACTGATTGTATCAACTTCAGGCTGTACTGCCTTCACTATAACTTTTATCTTTATCTCCCCGGTTCTAGAGCGTCCATTATTGTTCTTAATCTTATCGCTCACAGCTGTACAGTCTCACTTTACTCTTACTTTTATCTCCCTAGGTCTACAACCTCCATTATTACTTTTATCAGTAAATTTCTCAGCCTTGAACTCTCTAGAAGTTCTTTCACCATCACCTCTCCCAGTTCCCTTTGCCTCCACCATTACACTTACCTGTACATCTCCCTTTTTCAATCGAGTTCACAATTACGTTTACCGATAAATTCTTGTTGCTCCTCAGCTCCACCATTACTTATATCTCTTATAGTTGTGCTACCTCCAGTACTAATGTTCCTGTGTCTTTCGCAGCCCATCGCCACCATCATTCCTACCAGCACCGCCTCTTAGTTCTTCTCTCTCCATTATTGCACTAGTAATACCTCTTACACTTACGGTCATCCTTGTTATTCTTCCTTTTATTCCTCCTATTGCTGATGCCTTCACTGTCATTTCTACTACCTTCAATCATGTTCTTACCTATGACTCTTACAGTTCTCTAATTACCATTATTACACCTCCCTGGGCTTCCTACACCTTTTCCAATTCTATGAGCAGTATGACGTTTCCTTTACTATTTACCGTAGTACTACAGCCTTCACTGTCGCCATTACGAAAACTTCTTCCAATCCGGTGGGCTCTATTATGAATATTACCTTTACCTCATATTACGTCTCCTACAGACAGGATAAGAAGGAAAGGTCTTTCCATCAGCTACTCCCGCTATGGGAAGAGCGGAGAGAAAAGTATGCACCGGAGAACTGAGACAAATAGAAGTAAATCAAAATGAACAAGCAAAGACATGGAGCAGTCAGTCGAATAGTTTAGAGATGTCGTGTGTCACGACAAAATATTCACCTTCACCTTTACGTCTTCTGATAATCTCCTTCCTACTTACTCTCTTTTATCACTATCTTCTCTTCCTCTCCATCTTCATGTTCCTCACAAACTCTCCTCCCCATCATCTTCACATTATATTTCATTATTTCTATCAGTTACTGTTGCATTTACTACTAAATTTTCGAATAATCTCTCACATGTCTGCCTTCCTTGTTCCTCACTGCTTCCTTCCACATTCCTCACTTTTCTATTTCATTCTTAGAACATTTCCTATTTTACAGACTTCTGTGTCATTCCTGCTTTCCCTCCTCAACGAACGTGCATCTCATTCATGCCTACCCTGTTCCTTATCTCTTTATATTCAGTCCTTCCTCCACCTCATCCTCTGAGTCACCCTCCCATATCCTCCTCCCAGCCACGCCGCATTCCCTCACTTCTCCTCACTCCAATTCACTCACCCAGTTCTCGGTTCGCCTGCAGCAGCAGCAGTCCAGATAATTAGATACACCCTGACTTGCCCTTCCCTTTGGCTGGTCGTTTGCGGATCGTCCGGACGTGGTGATGGCTGGTCGTGTGTGCGTGCTAGGAATGCGTAGGTAGCGCCCCATGAGCTAAGGCATTGCTTGCGCGCGGTAATGCACTGGTTGTATCAGCTTAATGAAGGCACAACACAGCTGGAAAGGTTCATATATCAGGGACATGTTGTAGATGCCGTGGATGGCAGTGTTCTTGTTTATCATTTTGTTCATTTTCTTTGGAATTTTGGCAAGGTGGACGAATATATGTTCCTGAATCAAAAGATGATGAAGAAAGAATGGTAAGATAAGCAGTGAATACATGATAATCTCTCTCTCTCTCTCTCTCTCTCCCTCTCTCTCTCTCTCTCTCTCTCTCTCTCTCTCTCTCTCTCTCTCTCTCTTTATCTATCTCTCAAGCAACCAGCGACCAGGGAGGGAGGTATATTACCAGTGCTACCCACCTAGGCAAAGAGAAGGTTAGTGAGTGCCAAGTCTCAAAAATTTTGACCAAGGAACTGTCTTTATATTTCTCCCTCACCCACACATGGGCTGCTGGCTCTCACTCCACTATCACACAGTCTCTCCATCACTTGACAACCTGAACTGATATCACTAATTTACCTGTAGATATTGTAAACTTGCCCGGTCTGCCTTCAAGGTGTGGAAGATAAATGTGTGAACCTACCATAGTGATACCGGGATAATTCCAAATAACTGTTGAATTTCTATCTTTTTGATTTCCCCAGCGCAGGCATGAGTCAGTATATTGCAAGAATTAATGTATTGTGTCCGGGAAGGCTCAACACACCATGTTTGTGTTGCTGAGACCTGACACAGCTTTTGGTAAAGTTGGACTGTGTGTCTTTCTTTGCGGGGAACCTCGTCATGGAAATGTAGGGCAACGCAAGTGATTTCAGTACATTGGACGAATGAGGAGCAGATACCATCTTGAAGTCGTGCCTCGTCGGATATACTAAATGAAAGTATTCAACTGGTAGTTAAGGACACTGCTGGTAAGCATGATATATAAACGGTGCATCTGTTGTCCCTCAAACACCATCAGTGTGAACGGTGACGTGTTGGTCCTCTGAACACTGACATTGAATGAGTCTTAATAGTGTTGTCTCTAATCAATGCTCTCACTCTCGTAGATGCTAAATTACCAGGAGGGTTCCCAATATTGGCGGTGTCATGAACACTGGCGCTGTCATATCCCGAAGGGGAGTAGTATTAGGAATTCGGCTTAGTGGTGTTCAGAATGGTGGTAACACTGCAAGAGCCAGGTAGTCCCGAATGCTGACAGTGTTATAGGACCTTGCTATTAGGGTGCTTGGGAAGTCACAGTGTTGAAATCGTTAATACAGTGGAATTCTAAATCTGACAGTGCTGTGAGTGGTGATGTTCTACAGTGTTGAATGCTAGTAGTAATCTGACTTCTATCATAATGTTACAAAGACACTCATTTCTTTGTAATACGTCAATATAATGATATGAATATTTACATTCTATCGTGAATGTTGTTCCAAATGTTTTGAACGCTTATTCGTTGTCATATAGAGATATGACAGCAGTCTAGCGTTAAATACATCATTTTGAACATTAACACAGTTTTGTGAACGCTGATGCTGTTCATTGAACGTAGACTTAGATGCAGAGATGTACAAGTGTGGATGCAGAGATGTCCTGAACGATATAGTGGACTTTTGAACGCTAACATACGAGGGTAAACGTCGATGGAAATTTTGATCGCTGATGTATCGTTCTGAAAACTATTGTGGCCCTGTGAACACTGTGGCAAAGCTGAGAATACTGAGACTGAGTTCTAAATAGTACAGTATTGTAAACACTTAAGCAAAACTGAGAAAATCAAGCTAGCGTTCTGAGAGATGGTACAGTACTGTGAACGCTGAAGCCGGTCTGAGAATACTGAAATACCATTCTGAAAGATGTCAGAGTATTGTAAACGGTTAATCAGAACCGTGAACATTGAAGCGACGTTCTGAAAGATGTCACAGTATTATGAACGCTTACGCCGACCTGTCAAAACAGATACGGCATTCTAAAAAAAAAAAGAAAGAATATTGCTTAGTAGTGCAAGCGTTACGACGATTATCCTAATAATTCCCTATGGGTGTTAACGGTAATCTGAAGTTCTGAATGCTGTTATAGTTTCACGAATAAACGCATCACTGTTGTTGTAAATGTTGCTGCGGGAAATATCTGTCTCCGTCGTCCGCTTGGCTGGGTGTTTGTGAGGCATTTGTACACCGAAATGGCCCCCCTCCGGCAGCGCTCTGGAATACTAATAAATGGCTGGCACCATACCATACTCACTCACCCCCTCAAGAAAAATATTTTCCTCAGTTCCATCGAGGTTATTCATCTTGTCCAAAGTCATTCCTGTTTAAAGTTGTTTATGTCAATGGTACTTCTAATGGTACTTATTCTAATGGTACTTATTCTAATGGTGCGATGTGGTTCAAATTTCAGTGTAAATGGTGGTTGTTTGGGGTGTTAAGATAGGGGAGAGTCGAGGAGACTAGTTTGATGAATCGTCACTGAAATGATTGTTACTAACGATGCATGAGGCATTGCTCAGTCTGATACAGTGCTTGTCTGCGTTTGAATAATTGCTGATAATGATAAACCATTACTTTCCTGGCTGACATAAGTTTTTCTCCTTTTTTTTGATAGAGATGGATAAAGTTGACTGTGAAACTACAAGCTGGTCACGTATAAATTCAGAATGCTCAGACTGAAATGATTTTTGGTTTACAATAAAAGACGTGTGACTTATTCAAAAGCACCGAGTCTTTATGTTGAAACAGTTATAGTTTGATATAATCAATACATTTAATGAGACGGTAATTTCTCAAACTAAGACCCTACTCTTGACGAGCCAGTGGTCTCCAACATTGGAATGTTGATGTTCAAAATCGAGCAATAGTTTACGCAATGAGATACAGTATTTTTCTTATGCAAGTTAGGGTGATGGTTGTTTGGTGTGTCGAGTCTGGAAAATGCTACTTTTAATTTTTCACTCACGGGTGAAGAAGTTGGTGTTGGTTGTGAGGTCTGGTGATGTGTGGTACGACACTTCTTGGCAACCGAGGCGATGCTACGTTACCACGTTGGTGTTCTGTGTATACAGTGTTGGTGTGTCTTGACACAGCGGTGCTGGATACTGGAATAACTGTGTGGGATGTGTCTGTCATCGTCGGCATCATCTCACAGCAGCGAGGTACAGTCTTGAATAACTTTAGTTACATAATACATAGGGTTAAAGAATGTACTGAGGTTAACATGGTAAGCATAACCGAAAAAGAAGGAAAAAAGGCAAAATATACAACTAAACATGGACATGAGCTACAGCTCCGTTTCTACCCACATGGTTTGTACACCTCAAGAGGGCGTTGGTGGCAGCACATATGTGTACTACGTATTTAGCTGAGGTTTACGTGGTAAGGTCCCGTAGAGAGGCGATCATAGATTACATAAGCATTGTTGGTCCACCGTGATCTATCGGGACAAGATTATATCATAGGAAGTGGGAGACGGGTGTAAGAGGTTACACACACACACACACACACACACACACACACACACACACACACACACACACACACACCAACACACAAAGGACGTGTTCCGGGTCGGTAGATTCAGAAATTCTATTCTATAATGAGATGATGGTCGAGTGACATTGTGAGTCTCGGAGTTTGTGTAAATTTGGTAACGAGGCATTTAGGTTTGTCTGGGTCAGATGGCAGCAACACTCTGAGGGAGGGGAAGTTTTTTCTTTTTTTCTTACAGTCGAGACAAGAAACTTGTTTTGAAAAGCGGAACCCACGACATTTCATGTAAAGAAAGAACAATATATTGCAGGATTTTTTTTCTCAAATACCGTAGTATAAACACACACAGAGAATGCATTGGCTTTAGCATCTTTTCCCATAAGGTCATCAGATCTGTATATCATACGGTAACTTCCCCATTGTTCCACGACATAAACATAGTCAACTATATAACAGAACATGTAATATTCACATGTATATCAATGTCAAACCCAGTCTGTCTACCTGCTGTTCTCGACAGCCTAAGTTCGACTCTCGGAGGCTCAATGGTAAAATGGTTTTGATGGCCGACCATACTCATCTACGATTCATCTGGAGTATTGCCAGCTGATGAGTTCTTTCATCTTGTGCTACGCCATTTGATACAGAGTTCCTTAAATCAAAGGTCTACTGAGCGTTAGCAACTGCTGATGTATAAATGCAACAGGTCCATCAGTGGTCACCTGTTGCAAAGTTAGTGTTCTCTAATGGGAGAAACAGGCAGAAAAATTCACCCAAAGTCACAACACTTGATAATATAACACCACTTGCAAGATGTCGAAGCGTACGATAGGTCACAAAAGGTCACTGGGAATCACACTCAGTAATAATCTAGATTACCAATTCAGTTCACTTCCTCAGTCTCTACAGTGCAGCAAGCCATGTAAAGTCATCGATCAACGAAATCTTTCTAGTTTTCCATTAACGAGCGTCCAGTAGTTAACTCGGCAGCTATAAACGTTGTAGTAGCTGTTATATCCAGAGATGCAGTAATCATACCGATGAAAGTGAGAGTTGCGTAGTGAAGAGGAAGTTTGTGTTCACTTATAACTTGCAGCTGACGAGATCTTTGCGCTGTGAACCGCCAGGATATGGCTGGCTCTCCAAAAAGAAGGTACTCGTGCTACGGCGAGGAGAACGGGACGGGATGTCAGCTGAGGACCTGAGAACAGACGATGAGAAGAGTTGTTTTGAGAGGCTAAGGCGAGGCACTTGACAGTCAGACGTACTGTTTGCTGTGTCAAAAGGTGATCGTAAGCTTCGGCAGTTCAGTACCAGATTCTGCCATAATAATCCCGGTCAACGATGTAATTATCAGATGAATCATACCCTCATGGGTCGAAAAACAAAGCGCTGTTGAGGTCTGCCGATGAGGGCTACATGTGGTGTCTTTTGACTCGGACCCACAGCTGAGTTTTGCTTATGAAACAGATGTGCCAAAAGTCATTAAGCTCCGCTAGATGTCTAAGAAGAAATCATTCGACGAGTGCATAACACAATACCACACATCAGCTAGTTCCAGCTTATGTTTCATTAACATATATACTCCTCTCTCTCTCTCTCTCTCTCTCTCTCTCTCTCTCTCTCTCTCTCTCTCTCTCTCTCTCTCTCTCTCACACACA
>JAUTXX010533894.1:0-10902 GCA_032273605.1 Panulirus laevicauda | reverse complement strand
TCTCTCTCTCTCTCTCTCTCTCTCTCTCTCTCTCTCTCTCTCTCTCTCTCTCTCTCTCTCTCTCTCTCTCACAGTCTATCTCTTTCACACACGAGGCAGGGCGGGAGGGGACCCGGCCGAGTCGTGACATAAGAACAAACCTGTTCTGTGAGAAGAAAATGGCATTTGACGTTATTGTTGTTTCATGGTTGTAAGTGGCCGTATTCTAGAAGCTCTTGTATGGTTGGGATGTTTGTAGTTCTTATGTTGTTGTAGGTGGTTTGTGTTGTATGAAGCTGATGTATGGTTGTAGGTAGTTTGGGTTGTACGAAGCCGATTTGCGGTTGCGGTTGCATGGTAAAAAAACAATTAAGTTCTCGTTATACTGTCGATTTTCAAGAGTCGGGTGGTACATCACCGTCCTCCAGTGTGTGGAGATCAGAGAGTCTCAGCTGGTGACCCTGAGGGTGAGGACAGATGCATGAGTGAGACTGCGTGAGTCATCTGCATGTCCGTCCGTACATGTGTGTACAGTCATGGACGACAGACCTTGGTCACGCCTGAAGCCCCGGTACGAGCTTCAGCGCAAGGTTGAAGCTGTACCGAACCCTCTGCCTCTGCCTCTCAAGACACTAGTGACTCGGTTCACCTTCCATCAGGCGCTCCAGGAATTTTGTCTGAGACGCGACTAAACGACCCGGACTTTCTTTTCTGGTTTGTTGAATACCGTTGGATTGTGATTTGACTTGGAGAAATTACTCGTTTCATCGACTCATGATTTTTGAAGCTGATTCATCTCTTTGCTTATGTCTTGCTGGCATTGCATACTGTGTGATGAGATCACGGAGCTGAGGTTCCAAGTGTTTCGAACCACGTGCTCGAGTAAGGCTCAGAGCTTCATGAACACACGTTTGCTTTACGAATCTCGGGGTTCTGCTCCGAACTCTGTATAATGATGTGCTGCGTACAGCCACAAGATCCCGAGTCTTCATAAAGATGGAAGGAGAAGGTTAGCGTGTCTTGCATGAGGCGATATTGGTTTCTCTGTAACCTGCACAGACAGAGGCGGCTACCCCAGTTGACTTGGAGTGGTGTTTATCGCTTGGTCTGACCTACACACACACACACGGTCTGGATACTTTTTAAAAATACGAGCCTTTGTGAGTGGAAGATACGGATTAGTTGTGGAAGAAGGGACCAGGATCTTTTTCACAGAACTCTTGCAGCTTCAAGGCGGCGCTTCAATCAGTATCAGGGAAATGACGGACTTCTTTGTAGTGAGAACTTCCTCGATGAGATTGTACTCTCCGCCTGGAGGTTACATTTCACTTGTGGCGTAACCACAAGCAATTGGGAGTCCAGTAACACCTCTGAATAAGATACATATATTCAAGTTAAGTTCTCAAGATATCATAAGTTCGGTCCTGTAGGTATTATAAGTAGCATCAGTTATCTCGATATCATAAGTTATTATTGATTTCAGTTTTGTAGATACTGCCAAGTTCTCTCTCTCTCTCGAGCTTGTACCCGTGGTGTGCATACCAGGATTACTTCGTTACTGTGGCCCAGTAGAGGTTAGTGCTGGTGCTGGAGGACGCGCGGGTCTCGCTGTTGCAATAGCCTCTTAACCTGGGCGGGCTGTGAGCCAGACCACGTCAGCAGCAGACGCCGAGCAGATGGTGGTCACCCGTGATGGCTCTCGTGTTGTTGTTAGCTACTACGTCATCCACGTTTAATGCTTCAGCCCAGGGTTGCCGAACCATCAACGGTGTAATGAATTACCTTTTTGCAATTGATGTGGAGGAGAGTCTGACCGTTTCAAAATCTTTAAAGGTTGTGATCAGGTCACCCCTTACTCCTATCATATGATGGCCAAGTATAAGGCCTCTAGTCTTTCCATAAAACTCATGTCATAATTTTGTCACCATCTTTGTTCCTTTCATCAGAACTGTCTCTGTTTTCTTGGTGCTTTGTTGTGTTGACCAAACCTGAGAACCATATTCTATTTTTAGCTTTTATATGAGTAAAACAGCTTTCTGAGTATTTCTCTCTCCATGTCGTCTACTTTATTGCACTTATTTGTCGTCTACTTTATTGCACTTATGACGTTAGCCAGCAGACAGTTTGTCTCCTTTACTATTCGCTTAAAGTGGGACTCTGGCGACGGGTTAAGGACGATGTCGACCCCCAGGTCTCTCCCACAGCTTGTGTCCTGCCAGATGATATTCACATCGAGGCCCAGACTCTAGTGTGGTACAGTGTGTAGCGGCTGTGCCTTACTCATGTATCACCTTGGCCAGGTGATGTGGTGATGGCAGATGTGATAGTGTGGTCGTAGTAGGTGTTGTAAATGTGGAGATGTGGTCGTGTGATGGTGGCAGGGGTGGTGGTGTGGTGGTAGACACTGTGGTTGGTAGTGTGGACTTTCTCTTCCCCTCAACCACACCCCCCACTGCTGGACCTCACACTAGGGCGTAAAGTTCAGAGTTAAGTCATTAATGTACGCGTTTCAAACTAGTTTTTTGCTCTCGGCCATAAACGTGGAATTATCCTGACGCGGACTTGGTGTGTGGCTGGGGGAGGTGGGCACGAGGGGTTAGTTTATGCCACACATGTCCAGTAAAGTAAATGTTACTCATGCTGAATATGAGAGAAGATGGAAGTGCGAGACCTTTTTATCAAGAGACCTGTTTGAATTGTCAGCGATATACCAACTATGAAGCTTGGGAGAAAAGTAGAGAGGGAAGAGTGGGGTATGTGGAACCCCTCTACGAGGTGTTGTGGAAGGCCGTCTGGGAACCATTCTATATTGGCAGGAACAACATACCACTCTATGACGAAAGGTTCAGGCAGTTTGGTTACAACAGAATTAGCCAGGTAGGAATATTTCTTTTTCAGTTATGATTTCATTTGGGTGAAGTGTTAAACATGTACTTTAATGTAGATATTGGAAATGGAATTAAAGTATATTAGAATTGAAATTGAAATAAAAAGAACATAACCCGGTTGAGTAAGGGAAATAGTCCACTGAAAGGTTCAGAGAACAAGAAAGAAACATGCAGGAAATAATGTATGTACATTCTTGAATTCATTGAATAAACAATTGATATTTTTGCATCATCACTAGAATAGTAAATATAATTTGTATACCATGATATTGCAAATTTTGACCTTGTTGTAGTTTGAAATATTCCTTGATGAAATGTGCTCTGTTATACTTGAAAAGAATATAAGTTTCAGAATAGCCTTAATACATTTCTTAAGTCTGTGATTGAGTTATACAATATACTGGGACATGTGGAGGATGTTTGGTTGGTTATTTTGGCACTGGGTTTGGCAGTCAATGACTGTCTGGATTATTAAATTTTTCAGCTTCAAGCTATAATCACCGTTTGAAAATTTTGAACATCTTTAGGTGTTTGATATAATTCCAAAACCCTACTTGCTCTCACTGCCTATGTTGCTTTTGAGTAGAGATTGGTTGGTTTTCTTTTTGGGATCTAGGTTTATTGACTGTCTATATCTCTAATGCCTGTTCCCTTTGGGAACTCCCTTAAGGGGATGGCAATAGGAAAAGTCTCCGATGCCACTTCTGGCAGAAGGCAACTCTAGGGCTGTGTTTCCAGAGACTTCTACCAAATGTGTGTATCTAATGTTACAACCATCTACTTCTACCTAATGCTCCCACCAAATGTTCCTACCTACTACATCTACTAAGTGTTTCTATTTAATACTTTTGTCTATGATTTTTACTTACTGTTTCCATCTGCTGCTCCAACCATTTTGCCATAAGGCAGGGCAAACACAAAGTACTCACTGTAGAAAAAATCTAAAGTTATGAAGTATGTGTTGTATGAGTTAAGGGCTGTCAGGTGTTATATGTAACAAGGAGAGATTGTATGTTTGTGGACCCACAGTCCTCGATAATAGATGAATATTGGGATCGATAGTACGTAGTTTTGGTATAAAATTGTCATTTGTATTTACCACCGACACTATTCCACTCACACTTAGACAAATGCCATCAGGCCTTAATTTGTGTTTATTGTGAGGGATGATAAAGTTTCTCTTATTCTTTTATATTTTCCTTAGGTATGTGAGCTCCATATGGCTGGGTATAGGTTCTTGGTTCTAGACACAGCCTTTGCAGTGCACGAAGGCTTCAAAACTGCTGGAGGTTTTCACAAGACTAAGGACATGGAACTGGAGAAGAATCGCATCCTTTTCCGCCAATTCAGGGAAGAGCTGAAGGATAAGTATCCAGAATCCTCCAGGAGATGCTATTAGGAAGCTGACTGGTGGAGCAGAGTGGCCATATGAGGGGTTGAATACTGTTGTTTTGGTGTATAGGTTGATAATGTAAAGAGAATAATTTTAGATACTGTATTATAAGGAGAAAGTTGAATCTTTATTATTTTGAGCTTTAATGTAGGTTAAGGCAATCTCTTGTAATATACACTAAAGCAGAAAGTATTTTATCTTTGAATTTTTTCATTGCTAATGAGTTTTGTGAGTACTAAAAAGACTGACCTCAAGCTCAAAAAGTAAGGCACTCTTGGACAGTTAGCATTAGAATCTTGAAAGATAATGGTGAAAGACCATCATGATATGCAAGAGCAATTTTCAAAGGAGAACCAGTCAGAGACTGCCATTTTAGACCCCTGCTAGGAACCCCATACCTTCTCCAGCTTGCCCAGATGATGTTAAGGTTTCTTATTCTGATTCAAGAGTTGCAAACAACTTTAACTGTTAGTATTTATGTTTGGAAGCGGATGGCTGGAAATCCTCCCCTCTTTTTTTATCTTTTTTTTATTTTCCAATTGAAGGAACAGAGAAGGGGGCCAGGTGAGGATATTCCCTCTAAGGCCCAGTCCTCTGTTCTTAACGCTACCTCCCTAACGCGGGAAATGGCGAATAGTTTGAAAAAAAATAAAAAATATATCAACATGTTTTTCTAATGATGCCAATTATGACTCCTAAATAAGAATGATCATCTATAAGACTCTTACTTCGGCATTACTGTTAGAATATAATATATGTTCTATTTTGAGTTAATAACGGGATTTTCAGTTTCAGCAAAATAAACATTATGAGGTATACCAAAAGTCACTTTCGAGTTACCAACTGCGTAAAACGGGATATTTTTTTCTCTTTTTCTGGGGGGTAGGTGGGAAGGAGATCACGATGCAGAAGTTATATTTAGCGACGTATTTGGGTTAGTTTTATAGCTAATAATATATGAAAATCTCCACGATGCCAGTAATCGTAATATATACTCAGTAAATAAATACAACTGGTTGGTGGGTAGGTGGGTGGCTGTGCTTTGAGCTTGTCAACTGCCTTATGGGTCATTCAAGCCGTCACCTTCTAACATCCACCAGTCGGGAAAATCTTGAATTCCTTCTTTAGGTGTTGAGGGTAATTCTAAGACCACCTCCCCTCCCACTATGCACATGGCCTTTGCCTGAATACAAAGCATAATATCTAATATTTATCGACAGCTGGGCGATCGTCTGTGATGGATTACTTTGAACGTGAACGTTAGATCTTCATCGGGAGAAACTGCCACAGACGTTCAAGGAAGAAGGTGTGCCCTTTGTGCGTGATGATACAACCCTTGGGTTGCTGGCTTGGTCTCTTATCTAGCCCTTAAACGTCGGATCAAAGGCCAGTTCATCATCTCATTCAAACATTGCACCGTCCTGCTAGAACCCACCAGGTCCTCTATTCTCCCTCTGACGCTCTCGCCTTCTCACAACCGCCACCCCTGCTCACCCCCTTCCTCTCTCCATCACTTATCCCGACCCTCTCTATAGAAAAATCTCTCTTAACCCCTCCCCCGCTCTCCCCAACCTCTCTACTCTCCTCTTCTCCCCACTCATTACCTGTAACACAAACTCGGCTGGCACCTTCCCCAACACTCTCGCCACCCCTTCGTATAGTGAACCAGTGAACAGTGACTCAGTGTTATCCTTTCCGGCGGTGGATATGGCCTCAGGATCAAGGCTGCAGTCGCGTACCGTGAACACCACGACAGTGACGTACACCAGCACACAGATCTATCGTCTGGAGAAGGGGATCATTCATCCTGCCACCAGAAATATATTTCATGCCCGATCATGGAGAAGCAAATGAAGCATTAATTACCAAGGAGACGCAAAAGAGCTAAAGCTGAAATTGAAAATCTAAAATATTTTGAAGTTCTAAGGACGCGGTATATAACCTGGCGACCCTACTGCTATCAAATGCTCCCTGGAGGAACTAGCCACCACCCGAAGGTCGGTTCACAGCCAGGTCATAGCAACAGCAGGAGCCTGGCAGATTACTCAGAACTTGTGCCATGGGTGACTATAATCTCTCTTCCCACCTTCGTACGTCCAAGGGTGAGGGAGGAGCGGCTCTCTTTCGTCACAAAGACTTACGGCCAGCCCAGCTCACAGTTAATGTGGCTGAAGGTTCAGAGGTGTTATGGATTAAGGTGTACTGCCCTCATTACACCCCATGCCAAACTGCCACACTGGCGCCTATCATTCACTGCGTGGTCTAGTAATTGCCTCTTGCCCTCACCAGGGAGATACTATTAGAACACCTAAACTACACATCTGACACGCTCAGGACAAGGTACCATTGTTCTAAAATCGTGAAATGTAAGGATTTTGATGAGAGACACACACACACACACACCATCAACCTCCAAGAACAACTACATCTGTCTCAGATTGTTTAATTCCTCAAGCATGCTCAGAACACCCTTGACCCTGAAATGGTCAACCACTACCTACCACCCAAGCCTCCCCACCGCCTACTGGATGCAGCAGTCCTCAATTAGCGCTGTGTTCCCCTGCCCCCACCACCAACGGCCAACACAAGCGGGCAGACATCGAAACTTGGCGGCCATTTGCTGACTCAGAGAGGAGATGTCTCGGTTTGTGGATCACTCGACATCAATAGGCTAACATGACCGGTGAAGGTCATGTCGAATTCGTGTCGGAGAAGTATTATGAAACCTGCAGCCAGGTGACATCTTGCTTTTATCATAGCGAACTCGTGTCCAGGTACTCTATCTACCTGGCTGGGCTACCAACACTTTGACCCCAAAAGACGGTTACATGCACTCAGCCGATGCTCCCTCCATCACCCACCACATCAAGGGACTTAAGCAGCGACATAGACCTCTACGAACAACTTCGCAAAAAAAAAAGAAAAATGCAACGCGAAGTAGGAGCCGCGAGGAAGGCTCATTCCCCAAGCAAGGTGCAGTGATATGATAGAATACAAGAAGTAACTAACTGTGGCAAGTGACAAGCGAAGTCTCCGCCCATTCTCTTCTGCTAACCCACTTAGAAATGAGGAGGCCGCTCACCAAATCAACAACCATTTTGCGAATATTTGCCAACGACTAACAAAACTCAAATTCAGTTCCCTCCTAGCGTTCTTATCAGTCCCCGTCTCTCCCAGGTAAAATAAGTATTAAGTAGCTAAGCATCCTCAGCGTCTTATAACCCAAAGCTCAACGTATATACGTCTTCCGGTGAAAGTCTTCAAGGAATTCTCCCATGAATTAGCTGCATCGTTAACCACCATAATTAATGCTTCACTCACACAGTCGAAATGCCCCACAGCTCGGAAGACAGCATATGTCACTCTACTACCGAATTCCACCAACCCAGAGTCTCCAAATAGCTTACGAAATCCCCGGTCTAATTCTGAAAATGCGTTTGAACTTAACCTATGCTGACATTGGTGATTCAGTAGACCCCTGCTGTATGAAAACATGAAGTCTACCTCCACCTCTAGCTGCCTTCATTTACAGCAAAGAAGCGTGAAGACCTCCGTGGCATTCACCTTCATAGACTTCACTAAGGTTTCTGACTTGGTCAACGACTACATCAGTATGAAGAAAGACATCGATCTGGGACTATTGGGATGTCTTTAGTGGCTGGCGGACTGCCTGACTGGGCGACACCAAACCACCCGCTTTAGTGAAGTCACATCGATCTCACTATCACCAGGTACTGATAGATGAGACCACACAGCTTCTTCGTTACAAACGAGTAGACTAGTCCACCTTTGGCATCACTGTGAATAACAACTCTATCTGATTTAAGTGGTGTCCTTCAGCACACACTCACACCCTTCAGGAGTGGATTACGGCCAACGACGTCACCATCAACCACACCAAGACTGTGATGATGTACATCAGCCAGGGTGATGACAACAGCCTCCCCCTTGATATCACACTAGGTCCTGACATCCTCCAGGTAGCCAGAGACCTCGAACTTCCTGGTATCACTAAAGACGACGGTTTAGACCGAGTCATGTCAGCACTTATCATCAAATCTTCCTCATACCGTCTGTACCCTCCCGGCCTAATGAAATCGCTAGACGTACCACCAGCTGAGCTCTGGAATGTCTATTTCATCATCATTCTACCTATGTTCACCTACGCCTCCCCAGCCTCATCCACCCCACTGGCAGCTAAACAGCTAGAAACAGTGGAGGAAAAAAAAATGCATGAAGAATAATCCTGGCCCCTTCTTACAACACCTCATCTTGCTGAACCATTTTATCCTCTCCTACCAACATCGCCAGCTTACACGGGAAGTGTGGCAAGATGCTGACACAACCCTGTCACAGATCTCTCTCTCTCTCTCTCTCTCTCTCTCTCTCTCTCTCTCTCCCCGATGCCCCTCCATCACAGGCCACCGTTCGTCACCACAATGGACTTGTTTCAG
Source organism: Panulirus laevicauda (assembly GCA_032273605.1). Taxonomy (NCBI): domain Eukaryota; kingdom Metazoa; phylum Arthropoda; class Malacostraca; order Decapoda; family Palinuridae; genus Panulirus; species Panulirus laevicauda. The sequence continues at coordinate 2,188 of JAUTXX010533894.1, read as the reverse complement.
TTACAGCTCTAACACACAGATATAAGAAAAGTCCTGTATCTATCATTGTGAACTCTATCAACAATGCAATCCATGAACAAATGCATGGCTAAGCAAGCGAACGGCTAAGTTTTCTGTTAGTTAGTCTGTGTGGTACATTGTTAGGTAGTCTGTGTGGTACGTTGTTAGTTAGTCTGTGTGGTACGTTGTTAGTTAGTCTGTGTGGCACGTTGTTAGTTAGTCTATGTGGTACGTTGTTTGTTAAGCTGTGTGGTACGTTGTCAGGCTGTGTGGTACGTTGTTAGTTAGTCTGTGTGGTACGTTGTTAGTTAGTCTGTGTGGTACGTTGTTAGTTAGGCTGTGTGGCACGTTGTTAGTTAGTCTGTGTGGTACGTCAACGACTGTATTACTGTAACTATCCATCACTTAATGTTTAAGTACGTAATGCATAAAGCGCAGTACAGTATTTCCTTGTAAACTTTCCTAACACCTTCTACTTCAACCCCCAACATATGAAAAGAAAATATGCGGGTACAGTCATTTCTCGTTCCGTTTTCTTTAAATACATATTTAGTAAATGAAGGGTAAACTTTACCTTTTTAGAATTTTCTTTGGTTTTGTAAAACGGGGCACATAATAGCATTCTATCTATCCCCACATTTCTTTTGTATTTGTACCAAACTTCTGGGTTTTTTTAATACTTTGTGCTTGAGATGCTTATGATAGAAAAAGAAAATTCTTTTGAGTAGGTGACAGAAAGGAAAAAAATATTTTGAGTTGTGGGTAAGAGAATGAAAAAAAATATTCTGAGTTGTGGGTGATAGTAAGAGATAAAAATTGAGATGGTGATAGAAAAAGAAGATTTTTTTTTGAGTTGCTGGTGATAGCAAAGGAAAAAAAAAGTGTTTGAGATGTTGGTGAAAGAAAACGAAAAATTATTTAAGATGTTGGTGAAAGAAAACGACAAATTATTTGAGATGTTGGTGATAGAAAATGAAAAAAAGTCTTTATGCTCCGAAAGGAAGGTCTTCGTATCGCGACACACGCACACACATTATTAGCCGCGTTATACATAGTCTCCAGGTTCGGTTTAAAGACCCGCGCTGGACACCCCCGCGAGTGTCCTATATTTACCCATCACGTTCCCTGGATTAGTAGGGACCAAGGCTTGTTGCTTACTTATAATGACCCCTAACTGCCCCTAACTGCTGACAACACCACTGACGTGTAACCTTTAATCTCGTTCATTAGGGAGTTGTGTGAGGGGTCATCGCGTCGGTGAGATGGACAACCCCAGGTGGAGGATATGGTATGGTACGGTGTTTGCCGGGGGTGCGCGCGCCATCAGGTCTGACCCCAAGATGAGAGGCTAATCTGAGGCAGTTACCCCTTCTAAAGATAATGATAGGGGGGAGGGGGGGTGTGTGGGTGTGGTGGGGGGGAGGGTGGGTGATGTCTATACTCGCCTAATTATCTATAATTTTTCTAAACTTATTACCTATCGATTATGATAGCTGATAGACGCAGGTAAGACCATCTATCGGGTTTAGGTGTGTAACACTGGACCAACATTAGTATAGAACTCTCTCTCTCTCTCTCTCTCTCTCTCTCTCTCTCTCTCTCTCTCTCTCTCTCTCTCTCTTCATAATGTATAGATATTTCCAGCTGGTATTACCGGACTCCGCCTGCCTGCTCGAGGTTACACCGAAAGTCACCCAAGGCGAGGCTATACCACTTGGGAGTATAGTCTCGTCAATGAACTTTTCACTCCAAAGGGGTCTACTTTACCCTGCTGCTGGATATAGCGCAACCTTGGGGGTGTAGGAAGCCTTTAGAAAGGAACTAGGTAACACCAGGACTTAGTCTAAATTGACTTAGACTGAATCAAAGACACAATAGGCACATAATAGGAGCTTACCCCTTTGCAAAGCCAAAACCATTTCGTCAAACTTTCCTTAAAAAAAAAGGAAATGATATCAGTACCTGGACTGTAACTATGCCTCACTTTGGCTAAACTGATAAACTTTTACAACACTGTTTACTTGTTCTGAAGACGATGGCTGCCGGTCAGCGTGCAATATAACCGTGAGTCACGGTTGAGGATCTTCAATGGAGTCGTGAATTATGAATCACACACACACACACACACACACACACACCATCAACTCAAACGTCCCTTTTTGTACCTCATGGATTAAAAAAAATAAAA